>JANPWX010000052.1:4683710-4709770 GCA_024734555.1 Trochalopteron elliotii
ACAAGTAACTCTATAACATTGTAACTTTCACAACTTGGAGCTGATTTATCTTCATTTATCACAATGCCTCGCCAACATTTTTTATCCCTCTTCTCCTCTTCTCTACTGCCACAATGAAAGGAGTAGCCAGTAGTGGATCAGGAGGAATGGTAGGAAGAAGGCCTTAGAAATGCCCCTAATAAAGTTAAAATATATTTAATGTACCAACATAATGTGAAGAATCATGTAAAAATGTAGTGGTTAAGATAAAATAACTTTGAAATTCTTGTAAGTTAGGGCATATTAAGAAACACTAATACGTTTTTATCTGGGTAGGCTACATCCTGCCTTAGGGTTGAGATGCAGAACTGCAAGACAGTGACCTGAGAGTACTTGCAGGCAGAATGCTCAGCATGAACATAAGCTCAGAGGGTCTCTGCCACAGGGCCTTTCTTATAAAGTCTTAACTTAATGAACATTCAAAGGAAAAGTCTCTAAAACTTTACTGGTGTTACTCAATCTCCTCTTGACATTGCCTGTGTTTTCCACATTAGATTAGGAGCAGTCTTTTCTTTCTACTCTTTAGTTGATGTAGCCAAACATCAGCCATAATTTGTTGTCCTATGTATTAACTAATGGTCTGCACAGTCAGTAGACACTCCAACGGTTGGTCCAGTAGTAATTAATAATTGGAATACTGTGATTGGCTTTTAAACAAAACTTTTATATACTAAGACTTCAAGTGTTCTTTATGCAACATAACTGTGCTTATCACTTAACTCCTGTGTATTTAAGCATACCTGTGCTACCCCTGCAATCACTGTTCAGAGGGGCAGTTCCAGGCTTTGCAGCACAACAAGAGCATGTCTGTGTCACCTGTGCACTGTGTGGTGAGAGAAGTGTGGCAGCCACCTATTTCAGCACCCCATCTCAAAGGAAATAGTGATATTTTTGCAGGATCTGCCTCATCACAAGCTGAGTATCATGAAACATTGACTTTAATGGCAGCAATGTCTGAAAGGTTTCCTGCTTCCCAGCTGTCTTGTACAAGTCCATTTCCCTCACACCACACCCTCAGCTGTGCTGTCTGTGGAGCAGCATGGTGAAACGAAACAGGGAATAAGCTAAGAATAGTCTTGTTTCTGTTTTGCTAGGAGTTTTAACTCTGATCAATTCACTGATCCATTCCTTTGGAGGTGTCAAGAAGTGAGGGAAGAATCACACTCCCATGCAGTGGAAAGCCTCCAGGCAATGAAAGTACGCCCTTTGTGACTGGTGAATCAGAAATCTGTTGCTGGTTTTCAAAACAGGATACCAGGGCTGGGGCAAATGTGTAACATCTGTGCTGCCTCAGTCATAAAAGGCTTTAATGCTACAAATCTTTTCCTTTTTTTCCTCATCACAAGCCTCATTTCTATTTTTGTTTTACCAATTCACAGTAGTAAGGCCTGGTATTTGATTTCAGCTGGGGGAGGGAGCACTGGGCAGGGAGAAGGCATGAAGACCTGCTCTAGAAGCAAATTTAAACTAGGTTTTTAAGTAAGGTTTAATACTAGGAAGCTTAATAGTTTACTTTATTGTTCCTTTATTTTCATGTGGTAACTGTCTCTTCCCTCCCAGCTGTTCATCAATGTCACACTGCTATGAATTAGAAGTAGTTCAAGTAAAATCTTCCCTTCTCATACGATTAGATTATATTTGGGACAAGTGTCCCTTTTTGTAATGTCGTATTACAATGTCACCTGTGTCTAGTCACATGTTGAAGGAGGAATTACAATGCAAACCTTTTGGTGAGTTGTGTCCTTTAGAGAACCTGCTCTGAGCAGGCAACCTCTCCTCTGCTTTTCAGTCCCAACTGATGAGCCAATTTGCTAAGCATCATTCTAAGGCAGGTGAAGGAAAGCATGAAGTGAAACACATCAGGCTGCAGGGGATCGTTCAACAAGCCAGCCACAGGAGCTCATGCTTCATGCATCACTGTTCCCATCTCTGTTACCAGCAAAGCTGTGGGTGAGTTCCACAGAACAGATGGACAGTATATTTAAAACATTGTGTTTGAAGAAGTACTTAAGATTTTAAGGATGGGGGTTGTAATTTTTCAGTGAATCTGTAGAAACAGTCATTTATTAATTGGCTGGGGCAGGGGGGAGGGTTACAGAACATTGTTGTGGCTTTACTTCACTTTAACACCACCTTTAGGATATATGAGACTGATGTGCTGAGCTGTCTTTTTATGGTCATGCAAAAATCAATCCAGGTGACTGAATACTAGAGGAGGCTGTAGCTCATCGTTTGCACTCGAACTCGCACAAAATTGCCTCTGAAAAGCAACAGGAAGATGGTGTACCTGATCTTTATCCTTGACAGGAAGGAGGGCATCTGATAACTTTGTACTACAGAATCTTCAAAGTGTACTCTAGCTTCTTGAACTCAAATTTTCGTCTGATGGAGTTTCACAACTGAATGTAGGACAGATTTTAAAAGATGCTGAGACTAATGTTGTCTGCATTTTATTATGGTTTGCACTTCCTGTTAGTTGGATGTATGTTTAAACAGACGTTTCAGGGCCTCAGTTTAGAGTATTATTAGTTGCAAATCCAAAACATTTTTGTGTGAGACTGATAAAGACTTGATGTAAGGTTCAGCTTAAGTTTATGTGATCCATCCCATCAGGGCAGTAGGTGTAGCTATAAAACCTTGTGTTTGGTGTCATGGAAGGCCCAGTCACAGGACATAGAAATCCTGTTGTATCCCAACTATCACTATCTCCCCCTGAACAGCAAATTGTTAAAGTATTGAAGTCTCTGGCAGAGTTCAAGAAGCGATTGGACAATGCCCTCAGATACATGATTTGCATCCTGGGGCTGTCCTGTACAGGGCCAACAGTTGGATTTTGATGATTCTTATGAGTGCCTTCCAACTCAAGATATTCTATGATCTCTAGTGGTACTAAATAATTACACTTCAACTGTCAGGCTGTAGCTTAGTGAAACTGGATCTTCACCTCTTTGCTGAAATGATGATGCTTTACTCTGACTTTTTAATTGGATATAGTACATTTTCCGTCAGTAATATTGTTGCAAAAGGAGAGTGGAGTTGCCCTGGTCCCAGGTTTTCTTACCTGTTTATAAATTAGGCTGGGGAACCGTTCTTTTAATCCCTTGTGGGAAGCAAGCTTGACCTCCACAAATGATAGCAAGTGTTTCACTTTGTGGAGCGTGTCACAGCCATTTATATACTGATTCTGATTTCTTCATTTTCCCCACCCATTTAACTCCCTTAGACAGTTTTACCATACACTGCTTTATTCTTTTTCCAAAAGCAGAAAAAGAGTGGATGCTTTCTTCCTTCATTGTACCCTTTCTAACTAAAAATATATTGCTTTTCTAGAACTGTCTTGATTTTTCCTTTCATTATAATTGCACTGGCTTAAGTTTCCACCCATGACAGATCATTCTGGAAGTGTGTTGTTATTCTGTTCCTATTTGCAGAAATGTTATGACTTGTATAGTGGTAGCTTGGTTTTGTCAGCTGCACTGATATGCAGACATAGATAAAACTGTAAGAATGACATTGAAAAAAAGAAAAAAGAAAAAGAAGAAATTAAGTACAAGAAATTAATTTAGCTTGTCCTTGAGCTGCAAATTTCTAATCAACATAGAGCAAGTGATGTAATTGCTATATAATAGGCTAACTTGTTGGAAACCTGGTAATTTAATATGATTAGAAGTGCCCAGTGACAGGACCCAAGGGGATGGCCTGAAATTGTGTCAGGGGAGCTTTAGGCTGGATATTAGAAAAAGGTTCTTTACCTGGAGGGTGGTTGGGCACTGGAACAAATCCCCAGGGTAGTGGTCACAGCACCAGCCTGACAGAGTCCAAAGAAGCATTTTGATAACATTCTCAGGCACATGGTGTGACCATTGGGGATGGTGCTGTGCAGGACCAGGAGTTGGACTTGATGGTCCTTGTGGGTCCCTTCCAGCTCAGTATATCCTGTGATTCTGTGAAAACAAGTTGAAATAATTGGAAGACTCCTTCATTTTTCGTTTGAGATAATTGCGAGAAAATTGCAAGTTCTTTTACCTGTGCCGGCAGCAGAGATTAAGGCAGCTTTCTACCCCTGGTAAATATCTCTGCCTAAAAGGAAGGAAAATGACAAATGCTCAGGAATTACCATGGGCATCTAAAAACTGTTTTCATCCAGTGACATTTGGAAGGATGAGAGATAGTCCAGGTGATGAGAGAGGTAGACAGACCTCAGAACAGTCTAAACAGACTTAACAATACAACCCTGAGAAGAGATATTTGTTGGGTGCTTGGTGAGGAGGAGCTTGGTGACGAAAATTGTCAATTTTTCTGATTCTTTGTATGTTCAAGAAAGCAGAATTATGAGCTTTCTTTTTGATACAAAGAACACTGCTGAAGACTAAGTTCCCTCCTGAGTCCTCCTTTTAAAATCAAATAATCTGCATCAAATCCCACACTCATATATATTTCCCAAACCTTTTACCAGAGTGGGGATGAAATTGATGCCTGCGTGCCATTTAGTTGCACAACTTGTGCAGGTAGCACATCACTACAGAAAAAGCAGTATTCACATTAGATCCTGACTGCAGTTTTACAGACTAATTAGCATTTGCTTTATGCCTTACAGTACAGCTGCCTTGTGCCTTTTGCTGAATTTAGCAAATACATCCCTATGGAGATGCTAAATTAGGATAAAATCTATAAATTATGAAGGTTTTACTAGCCCATTTTTCTAGATTATCAGGGAACTAGGAATCTTCATCTATGTCATGGTTTAATTCTACCCAGCAGCTAAGCCCCACTTAGCTGCTTGCTCATTTTCCCCTGGTGGGATGGAGGAGAGAATTGGAAGTGTAAAAGTGAGAAAATGTGTAGGTTGAGATGAACAGAGCTTATTAGGGAAAGCAAAAGCCGCACACACAAAGTAATACAAAGAATTAATTCACTGCTTCCCATCATCAGGCAGATCTTCAGCCATCTCCAGGAAAGCTGGGCTCCGTCAGACATAACAGTGATTCGGGATAACAAGCCCCATCACTCCAAACAACTTCCTCTTCTTCTTCTTCCTCCAGCTTTATATGCTGAGCATGTTTCCATATGATATGGGATATCCCTGTGGTCACTTAGGGTCAGCTGTCCTGGTATCCCCTCCCAACTCCTTTTGCACCCTCATACTCCTCACTGATGGGGTGGGATGAGAGGCAGAAAAGGCCCTGGCTCTGGGTAAGCGCTGCTCAGAGATAAGGAAAACATCCCTGTGTAATCAGCACTGTTTCCTGTACAATTCCAAAACACAGCCCCAAACTGGCTGCTCTGAAGCAAATTAACTCTGTCCCAGCTAAACCCAGCACAATCCAGCTGATCTATGACTGAGTATAAAGTATGTAAAGTATACAGTTTGGAGGGCAGTAGGGGAGGAATTTTTATACAATTACTTAAACATTTTTCCATAAGAGTTATGAGACTAGAATTATGAGACCAGAATTTGCCCACCATGCGTTCCCCAAAAGGACACAATCAGTGAGGGAGGATTTGGGAAATGAAAATGTTTTTTAGCATATCATTCCCAAGAGATAAACCCCAGGTAGCTCTGGGGCTAGAGAGGATTATATTTTCATCTGTACCCAACCGCCTTTATGCTCAGAGGATGTCCCATTGAATAAAACATGTCTCACTGAGGAAAAAACTATTGGAAGCCAAGCTGGCCTCAGCACGAGGTCAGCTTAATCTGGAGAATGCAATGGCCTCTTGCAAAATACAGAAGAAAACAAGGCCCTAAAAAGTCTTGTAGATCACACCAGTAATGAAAATTGAATTGAACAATGAGAAATTAATGAGATAAACTGGCAAAATTTCTGGTAAAATAGAAGATTTTAATATCTTTAAAATTAATGTTAGCAGGTGGCCCAGTGTGAGCAAATTATATATCAAAAAATCACTGTCATCAACTTCCAAAATTTTTGTGACAGAAATCTGGCAGGGCTGTCTCAGTGCTGTTGGAAACAGAAGAAAAATTGATGCCACGAAAACAACTCAGTGTAAGAACTACTAGAGTTTATTTTTACACCAGAAAAATAAAAAGCAAACATACAGTAATTAAAACTTATTTTAAAAATAGTAAAGGTAAGGTTCTTGTTATAGCTTGCTACAGCATGTGTTCCTTGAGGTCTTTAGGGATGACATATAGTGCCTAGGTAGCAATTCTAATGCAAAATAACAATGATGTTAAAATCTTGGGCACGTTTGGACTGGTTCTGAGTCTGATCAAAATGTTGAATGATGAAGTCACATGTTGCTGTGTGAATACTCTGTTGGTTCATGGAGCTCTACTTACAGATATGTTAAATGCCTTGAAACTCTCCAGAGTGTACTGCAAAAAGACACCTGAGAAAAATCTAACAATTACTGGCAAGTGTACATGGCCCATTGGCTGCCAAACATAGTCCTCACACTGCCATGTCAGTGGAAACTCACTGAAATAGAGAGGGCCAATACACACCTCTTCAGTAGCCCACCAGTAAAAAAAGGAGAGACTCAATTTTTCAGCATAAAATATAGAAACACTCAGTGTTTCAGCATCTGAAGAGCTGCTTCAGTTTCATAACAGCAGCTGTGAAAATGAAAATATGTAAAAACATGAGAGAACTACTGACAAAGCGGGGAGAATAACAGCAAGAGCAAAACAGCTTAGCAGGAAGCAGCAGAAGAAAGAAGACTGAATCAAGCTTCATAAAAGCAAAACAAATGAAGAGAAGCAGTTTCTAAAAAATGTCCTGAGCACTGTACAGAGCGGCTAAGCAGGCCACCACGAGTGGCTGCAAGGTCCATGGCCTGCTTGCCACTTTCTGGTCTGACACAGAAGAGTACTGCAGGGATGAGGATGTACAGGTTGGTACCAGACAGGAATGTAGCTACATTGCTCTAGGAATCAAAGACCAGAGACAATGTAGACACTTTCCCTGTAACTCTGACCCCAAGTGAATGACAGGAACCCATCAAATGGTTCAAGTAGGTTCCTACACATAACTCACCCGGATGTGTCCAGACCACACTCCAGCTGCACTGAGAAGCACAGGCCTGTAAGGAGCCCAGAAATACAACACAGAAGTGCTTCTTCATAGAGATGGCATGCATGATTCCATGTTCCCTTCCAATTATGGACTGCCTCCATATGGACTAAGCTAGTGAGTTCTGTGTGGCAGTTTAGGTGCTGGTAGTCCTTACTAGCTTGGGCACAGGTTGTACTCACAGACCATTGCACCTGCCAGTGCTAACTTTTCCAGAATTAGAAATGTGATGCACCTCACCCTAACTGCAGTATTGTTTCTGCCTTGTCAGCCATGAAGAGGGTGCCTGTAGTGAGCAGATGGATTCCTTTGGATTAGTTTAATTATTATGAATGCCCTCATCTGTCAAAAATATTACTCAATGTGAAAAAAAAATTGTACTTCAATAAAAGAAATCAAAATATATTGCTAGATGCATTCCAAAAATACCTGAATGCATAGTATTACAGGAACAGCAAGAAAAAAATAGTTTCATTTATCTATATAGGCAATGAGCAATGAATATCTAAGCAACAAATCACCTTCATAAATTAAGAAAGTCTCTCTCAGAAATATATGCTTTCAGTGCAGACTTCATACTTTTTTGGTGAGGGGACATGGAAAACTGCTAGGGTATCTATTAAGAAAGACTGATTTATTCCAAAGTAAATGATCCTAGGAAATCCTCAGAGAAGATTCTTCTTACAATATCAAGAATTCTAACTAGGACAAGCCCACATCAGCATCAAGCACAGCAAAACAATTGAAAGACAGATTTAGGACATCATCAATATGACTTCCATAACAAGTGATAATATGGATGCCATCTGGAAAACACAGAAAGGGAGTTGGATATGGATGAGCTTCTGTCAAGTTATTCTCTATTTTTTTTCTGCTATTTTTTGTGCAAGTTCCTAGCTGTGATTATTTTTTTATATAATAAAAATTCTCATAATCTTAGCATGCTTATGGGTGGAGAAGTTCTGACAGTTAAGGGCTTTGGGGGAGCAAGTGCTTAGTTCTGCAAGGTTTCAGAGAAAGATTTTAATCTGGCTGGAATTGCCATAATTTGCCATCATTGTGTCCTAACAATTTTGAAACGCATTTTTCACTGCCACAAACAGCAGAAAAGCTGTAAAAGGGTTGTGGATTCCAGAGTATATTGTAGGTTGTTCTTATGATCAAGTATACTTTAGTAACTTCTACTCCTGTAGGTCCCACAAGTGCTTAACTTGTCTGAAGACAAGGCATTCCTACCCTGCCTGGTTGTATATGCATGAATTTCATTCTGGGGCTGGCACACCGGGGTAATTTAATTGGTAATTTAATTAGTTCTTCTTTATAACACTAAGATGGAACTGTAATCCTTTTAAGGAAGAGCACCTAATTTTATCACTTTCAAATTCACAAGCCCCTTCAAACTTGTCATCTTCCTGTTAGCAAAAAAGGGACCCTGCAAGCTGTAGTGGTAACAATCTCCAATTTATGGTAATCACTCAGTGTCTAAAGCCAGTTACAAGCTCTAGTCCTTGTTCTCATTGAAACGTCTGTGAAATAAGTAGCTCTTGAGGCCTGCAATATAGATAATTTATGTGCTTAGATTCTCGTAAATTCAGGTCCTGTTTAGCCTCTTTGTCAAAAGGGAGACGTTTGCACAAGGTAATTGACCTTTCTATTGGTAAATTGATACTAACAGAGGGCAGGCCAGGTGGCCAGCCTGGATTCTCCAAAGCACAGTGGCAGATCACAAGCTAATGCTGAGACAGTGTTTCACAAATTGGGCAGTCATAAATTAGGACTGTGTTTAGAACTGAAGTGTCATGACCGTGGGATACAGGATGTCTCCAGAAGTGTGTTTATATTCAGCTGAATCACCAGTGTGCCAAAGAAATTCATTGGACAAGCTTTGCTGTAAACAGCAGGTTGTAGCTCAGGGGATAATGCCAGAGCACATGGCTTGTCAAGGGAATCAGCTCCTGACTCCAGCCAGCTGCAGACATGTCCTAGCAGCTCCTCGCTGAACAAAACAAGGAGAGGATGTTGGGAATCTCCTTAAACACAAATAGCAAATAAAGTTTGTGGTTGCTCTGTTTCTTTTGTTTGTTTTCTGTATCTACTTTCTAGTTTCTTAATTTATTTTGCTTTTCATCTGGTCATCTGGCAGCTGTCACCTAGCTTGGTAAATACTTTCAGCAGAAGCTGGCAATAGTTCAGGTGGCCTGACTTCAAAGGAGAGCAATATAACAAATATCCACTAGATTGCACCTAGGCATTAAGCCACACATGCTTAAATTAGACTCTCCTGCTACCTTCTGGAAGGAAGTTGTGCAAGGAGAAGCTATGACAGAAGTGATGCCTTCTAAGCAAGTCAGACTAGGAGAGAAGCCAGCTTAATACTGGCTAAATAAAACATGAAATGTCAATGGAAAAAAAAAAAAGAAGGAAAAAAAGGAGGAAAAGAAATGGAAATAGAAAAAGTATAACAAAGAGGAAGAAAATCAGTCAACAATGCAATGAAGTTGTTGACCAAGAAGCAGATGGCAATAAATTGGGGCAGCTTCTGAGAATCCTAGAACTAAGGTAAGGAAGCTCAGCACTGTGAAATACGATGATCTGATACATGAAGGCAGGCAGATATTCAGGTACTTGAAAGAAGTTCTTATGGAACAAGCTGAAGTTGGTAATTTAAACAAATGCAAAAATTGAATTCTTGCATACTAAACACCATGCAGTTGATACTACAACAGAAGAGGGTGGAAAAACCACGAAGAGGTTGAGGAGTGCTTTGCTTTGCTGGAAGTGGATTTCCACCATAAACCAGCAGCAACCCAGCTCACATGGCACAGGCTGAGACATGCACCTCTCATATTTTGAATCTGATCTGCTGGTAGGCAGGAGTCAGAGAGAGCCTGCCTGGGGGCAGGAAGAGGATCTTGCCTCCTTCAGTCTAAGGGTATGAATCCTGTAGGACACTTTTAGTTTAAAATACTGGAAACTTCCTCACATGAACAGGAAATACGCTCTCTCTTTGGCAAAGAGAGACCAGATTCTTAGAGAAGGCTGCCAGAAAGCAATTACTTGGGTTAAGTGCACAAGCTACATCTGGGATGGGGATGTTGCTCAGTGTATTTAGTAAATTAAGTTATTTCAAGGTAAGGCAAATAGAAACAAATTGCTCTTATTTAAAGGGTGGTGAAAAAGGAAGAAGAGTCAGAAAAAAATGACTTGGCTGCAAGAGGCAAGTAAATTACTGAAGGTATGCCTGAGTGTAAGCAGGAGTGGACATACCTGAAGTGTGATAGTATCCTATTCCACTTTGCCCACCAAGAGATTTCTTGGACTGCATTTGTCCTCTCTTACGTATATGGACACTACACAGAAGCCTTTTTGATTTCTTTAAGGACTCCTAGTAAGAAAGCACCAGATCTGAAGATGCATTGCCAAAGTCTGCCATCATCACTTAGCTGGAATTTCAAAACGTTTATAAAATGTGAACTAGTTCAGACAGGGCAATGCAGATTAAACCTCATTTTCATGGGTGAAAGTTCTAGTTCAGCAGTAAGCTGAACACAAAGGGTTCATAAAGCTGTGTCAGGTGAGTTTAAAAGGTAAATACAAAGATGAGAGAGGATAAATCTGCTCCAGCATTCCCAGTGCAGACATCTGTTTTGGCATTGGGCTCTCTCTGAGGTCAACAGAGCAACAGATGTTTCTGGGCATGACACATTCCATTCAAAACCTGGTACTTGTGCAAACAAAGTGCACCTTGAGATTGCCACTCTCTCTCCAGTGACTGAGAAGGGTAGACAGGGTGATCAACTCATCTGCAAATGCTTCCTACATAGATGCACAAAACCAAGTCAGAAGATCAAATGAGTGTTGGGCCAGAAGACTTACAGAGGTCCATTCCAGCCTCAGCCATTCTGTGAAGTTCAGGCCAAGTGCCAACAAGTAAAATTGGAGCAGCCGAAGGCAGCTGCCTCTCAGGTCACCCAAACTAGTTATGAGTCCATTTTTTCACAGCATTTTAAATGAAAGCAGGATGGGCATGAGGCATCAGTGATATTATCCCTTAATTTAATCATCTGCATGAAAAAATGCAAACTTTGACAGTAGATTTTGTGCAGAGGATCATTAAGTGATTGTTAAAAAAGCAAAAGAAAACTTACTGAATTGTCTGGCTTGTTACTGACAGCCGTAATTTTGATCTGTGTACCATTTGCTATTTTTAAGAAGAGATCAGCTGAAACTGTGACTCTTGGGAACAGAATATACAACTTTTTATATTCTGAGATTTAACCAACTACTAAATTATCGTTTTTATCCCTTGTGGACAGAGAAACAGGTGCTGAACTGATGTCCAAGCCACTGAGGAGTATGAAGTGCCTCAGGTTGGAGGGAATAAATGTGCAGCTGCCATAGGAAAAGGGCAACAAAAATGGAATTTTCTGAGGAGACTATGATGGTCAAAGAAGCAACTAACCAGGAAAAGATCACCTTATTTGCCTGAAAGCCTCATTCTGCCACTAGCTTCTGGAAATAGATCAACTCAGAGGAGTAAGTATAATCATCTCCAAGCCATTTATGAGTCTGAGATTAAAGTGGGCTGGTGGGGTGTGAAGAAATATGAAGGTGTGAGGAAAAGAAAATGATCCTCTCCAACTGCTGTCAGATACAGCATCCAACTGCCCATAGGCTGATTGCATTACAGAGGAAAC
The DNA here is from genome assembly GCA_024734555.1 of Trochalopteron elliotii. Taxonomy (NCBI): domain Eukaryota; kingdom Metazoa; phylum Chordata; class Aves; order Passeriformes; family Leiothrichidae; genus Trochalopteron; species Trochalopteron elliotii. Next base: position 4,695,484 of record JANPWX010000052.1, read on the forward strand.
ATAATACATTTTGTAATCATCACAGGATTTGTTTTTCAGTATTCTTTAGATTTGTGTTTTAATGCAATTGTCTAGGCTCTCCAGGAGCATCTTGACCTGTGATAGCCATAATTCCCACCCCCCAAAAAACTCTTAAAAATTCCTCTGTACTTTTAATGAATTTGGTAAAGAAAAACCAAACAACCCCAAAAAAACCAAAACAAAAACAACCCACAAAACCACACACAAACAAACATAAAAAAACCCCAACCAAACAAAAAAAACCCAACAACCCAAAACAAAAACCAGAAGTATCCTTTCTCACTTGCCCAAAACATTACTAAGTAATAGCAGGTAGCTTGGACAGGTGGACTTCCATGGCAGCTGTATTTGACTAATGGCTACTGAGAAGAAAAGGGTTATTTTACTTTATGTGACCTTTCTCTTTTCAGCACTTTCAGCCTTGAGGATTTTATGAATGAATCCAAGGAAAGTACTTGGGTGTACAGTGACAATGTCAAAAATGTACATTTACTAGACAAATACATTTTGTTAAGCAATCCAGGATCATGACAAGAGAAGATTAAGGAGAGAAGGAGAAGAAAGAAAAACTAAATGTCAGAATTCTTGGTGACTATTGAAACGATTCCTTGTCTGACTCCAAAACAGATAAAGAGAGAAAAAGGAATGCATTAGGTTGTCACTGGCAATTTTATATTCAACCTCTTTATTACTTTCTTGATACAGTTAGTTCATGAGAGATCTGATTATTCCTCACTTTGCTATCCAGTTTGAAATCAGGTAATCACGACAGGTAATACCTGTATCTTTCACTGTGCTAAATGAAGCAAACTGGCTTATGTGGCAAAGAAGGAGATGATCTAACAGGTGTATTTAATATTTTAGTATTGCGCTGCTTAGTTTTTTAGTTCCTTACAGAAGTATTTCCTCTTGTTCCTGGCCAAAGGAACGTGCCATGCTCACAACTGCCAACACTTGCTGTCCTGAAGGAGCAGACAGGCTTTGCTGCTGGTCAGCACCTCCAAGTCCCATGTATGAGTTAAGGAGCAGCAGCACCAGTCACAGCACGATCGTTGGAAACTGGGAGTAAATCTTATAAACAAGAGCTCCTGCACACTACATCAGCAAGGATGTGGTGTGCACACCAATCACTTTGAAATCACTTTGTCCCAGATCTTGCAATGCTTCCAGTCTCTGTGATTCTACCTTGAACAAGTGCAACATCTTCAGGCCTGGCCAGTGAATTTTCTGGTATTTGATGCATTCAACTGTAAAGTCACTCACACAAATACACAGGGAGAGAAAAAATCATCAAGTAATGCTTTTCTGGTAAAAGCATTGCTGGAGGAGCCCACAGCCCTCCAGAAACTAGAAAAGCAAATTTTTTTTAATTAATAGATACTTCTTTTCAGTGTATTTTAATAGTCTCCATTATTTTGCTGGTTTTTCATCTTGTCCTAAAGCATATTTACATGTTTGATTGTTTCTTTCCCTCTCAGATTTGCTGTGATGCCATCAGCAGTTACAAATGCTGGGCCAAAAAAGCATTTGGTCTAGCAAAACGCTAGACCACATTTAACCCTTTTCAGCTTCTGAAATTGGGGCCTGCCCCTTCTCATCAGGAATTTCTGTGGACTCTGTCCTGGACTGGCAGAGGTACCAGCTTCCATCTTCAGTGGCCTAGTTCAGATTTACTACTCCATGCCCTCACCTCCAAACATGACTCTTGTAATTTTTATTCTCTGCTTTCTCTGCTGGCTGCAGTTGCTTTAAGCAAATGAAAAACGAAAAAACCAAGGGTGGTAGGTGCTGCTTTAAAAGGAGTGCCCCCAAATCTGCCCCTCAAGTGAATCCTGCAAAGGTTAACCTGCATGACTGTTATAAGTGCAGCTGCTGTGGCAGGAGCCTGGAAAGACCAGACCCTGTGACCCATTTTAAACACACAATCCCTGATTCATGGCAGAAATCTCATTATGGACATTCATTTTTTTAAGAACTGCTGAGCAGTGGGTAACAGCATATCTTCAAATTAAATCCAGTTCAATAAATAGCACAAAATTAAATCATTCAAGGTCTGGTCTGCCTTGAGCTATACTAAAGCCCTGTGCATGATTAACAGATTAGAATGCGAAAAAAAAAGCAGCTTAATATGTCCACTGCAGAGATACTTTTATTCCCCTGTGCTACAAATTGTTTTATCTCTAGATACTACACCAGTCTGCTCTGCCTGTAGGCCTGAGCAGATGGTGTGGCTAAAGGAGCACTGAATTTCCAATTTACCCTGAAACCTGGATATTTGTGTTGTGTTCTTTTAATGATAATAGTGTTTTCAATTCTTGCAAAGAGCTATGTATTTGTCTATATTTCACTGATTGCAGTAGTATTCCCAGTCAAGATCAACACAAACAAATGCTGAGAGGTTCAAATTGGTTCCAAGCCATGCAGTAGTTCAGTATAAAAGAAAAGGCAATGGCATCCAGATAGCCCAAATCCTACCTTCATGCTTTCTCTGTAACAACACACTGTCTGCTATGTGGATGTCACTTACCATCCTTTAAATTAGCACTTTATATTAGGGCATTTAAATCCTAAGTATTCCTCACAACGAGCTTCAATTAATTAACAAAGCCAGCATTCCAAGCTTTTATTCTCTTAAACGGAGCCTACTTTTTTTTTCATAAGGCTGCATAGCTGTATGACTACACCACTGCACTTAAAATAAAAGTAACTAAAGTAGATTGATATAAAACTCAATACAACAGAATATAATTTAAATTCTTATGGCATGGCAGGACCATGTTTCACTTTCAGCAGAAACAGAGAGGTGAGAGGGCTCAGCCTTGTGCAGGATGAAATCATTTGCAATATTACATATGCTGTGCATAGCACTGAGGACAAAGAGAATCGGGCACACATTGAGACTACACTCAGGTCTCCATTAGAAATATCAGTGATATTCCAGGTGCCTGGAATACCACTGCAAAGCCTTTGGCGCTTGAATAACCAGGAAATCATTGTCATAATTTGCATTTCATAGCTGAAACTCACTTAAATATAGGGACATATCAGAATAGCAATGAGAGCCACTGGCATATTCATGTATTTTTAAATATGAAAAAGGCTACCCTGCTGTAGCAGGTGACATTGTGCAGTCTGCTCTGATACCCTCCTTCAACCATGCCAGTTACTTCCAGCAGATGTTTTCTGCCAAAGTGCCTGAACAAATTACAAAACCTGCTGGCACAGGGGATTTTTCAAATTGAGCAGTGGGATTTTAATTTAGTAATTCTCTTAAACATAACACCCTTCAACCCCTATGTGGACTTATAAGCTACATGGCCAAGTCAGACTTGCCTCAGGTACAAAATCCCAATGACAATCAGCCTGCACCAGCTGTAAAAGCTGTGGGCTAGTGAGTACCACTGCAGGATGGTGGTATGTCACCTGCAGCTGCCGAAGCACAGGATCATGTCAGAAGAGAAAAGCTATCCTAGGAATAGGTTTACCTGTGATATTGTTTCCTTTTGGTAAGGTTTCGTGTAGTTTTCCTCTATCCAGATTTCAGAAATGAGTCAGGTGATAAATGACCCAGTTTTGAACAGGAAGGTCACCCCAACTTGCTATGCTACTCTGAGCATGTGTAGTCTTCTGATTTTAAGTCCATCTAAAGAAAAGAAGAGTTGATTAAATAAATCATTAGTTCTTTGTTGCAAGTTTTCAATGAATCGATGTTTGAGCAGCAAGATTTGTTGTGTTAGAGGTTTTTTCCCTAACAGTAATTTCTGTAGTGACTTCTACTAAAACAGAGGCAATGTGGTTTTAAAACCATTCAGTGTGATAAGGCTGTGCTGAAAAATTAAGCACTTGTTTGTGTGTCATACTGCTTTTCTGAAGAAATAAATCAGAACAGCAGTCAAAATGTTGAAAATTGTGAGTGCTTTTCTTGTTGCTTGCATAAAAATGACTGCATTTTTAGTGCTCTGCTTCAAACTCAGGTGGCCATGATTCTGCTACCTGAGGGATCTGTAAATCTTGGAGATGGGACTGTGCAAAACCCCTAAAAAATAATCAAGTGAGTCTGAGACATCCAATATTTTAGGAGAGACTGACTTTCCAGAATCCTCAAAACAGAAAATCATGGGAAAAGATCCCAATGTCAACAGCTAAGCCTCCCAGATGCACTCCAGTTCACCTTGAAGCAGAGAGAAAACATCATTTTATGTGATGACCTCATTGCCTGCAGTGCCAGACTCTGTCCTTCCAGAATCCCAGGCGCTGGGGAAAGAGTCAGTGAGCCCAGCTTTTCCCACCTTTCATTTTCAGTCATTTATCATACATAGCCATGTTCTTATTCTTTTTTTGTTCCAACAAGGGCACTGACAGCTTTGCACGTGCCAGGTGTAAAAGGCCCATGTCTATACACAGCCCAGCCAACATCGGCAGCCAAAAAGACACAGCCAAAAAGATCAGTCCCAAAGTCTCAGCATCTTTCAAACATGTCAAATTTGCTGTGAATATGCTGATCAGCTGGGCTCCTGCAATTGGTCTGAGTAAGTCCAACTAACCATGTTAAGTTTGTCCAGGATGGCTGGAAAGGCAACAGTGTTGGCCACCAGAAGTTCAAAGACTGCAGAAGCTCAGAGTATATCAGCAGCACTCCAGCCAGAGCTGCAGAGAGGTCCCCAGCTACACTGAGTGATTTTTAGAGTTGAATGCTGTATGACTGGAGGAGGTTAAAAAAAAGCTGTCAGTAAGGCAGGAGAGTGTAGGTGTGAAAATTTTCCCCAGATTTAACGAGATCCTAAATATTTTCCTCAAAAGAATCTGTGAACTACTCTTTGCATCTAAAATACCCATGTAAAAGATTTGAGACTGTTGCATGCTCTTGTTTAATTAAGGTTTGTTACAACACCTACTGAAACTATTTTTCTCATGTTCACATTATAAAGGCTCTGTGAGAATAATGTGAGACCAACAGGAATAATCCCATGTGCATAACAAAAGCTAAAGGGAGATCTGTAACTGATTTAATTTTATTGCATTTCAACCATGAAATATGTCTTTTTACATCAAAAATACATGAAAAATCACATTTCTGTCAATAGGTAACACAGATGAGTACACCACTCTATCAAAATGAAACTTTAGCCATTTCCTGTTATTAAGCTTACGGCTTTTGCAGCCACATCCACACTTTGGATCCAGAAGCACATCCTTCCAAAGATGTTCCTTCTGGACTGCTGCAGGCTGACATAGAAAGGGAAAAGAGCAGACAGAGTTAATACAAGCAGGAGAACTGCAAGGTGCAGACAGGAAATACACTTTCTGGTTCTAAGTAATTTGGTTCAGTTTGTTACAAAACTTTTATTCTTCAAAGAGACACAGAGAAAATGAATCCTTTTTGATTCCTGAACTTAAAAATTATGCATCTTAAAATTATAATAGAAAGACACCAGTTCAGTTTGTTTGGAAATTAATTGGAATTGAAATATTAGCCATGTGCACTTTCATTTGGACTGGTTTTTTCCTTTTCCAAATGGAAATAGATAAACATATTTTTAATTTTACAATCCTTTTCCGCTTTTCATTTCCTATAAATACTGTTCAAGGTGTTTTGGATTACAGTGAAAGCCTGTGTATTTTTGCAGCTGAGAAGATACTTACCTACTGACTGCTAAGGGTATTGATGGCTGACAAATATCCATCATTTGAAAATTGTCACTATAATTACTAAACACATTAAGTTATTTTAAATTTCTTGTCAGTCTTCCCATTCAATGGCAGCATAAATTGAGACGGCATTCAGCAAAGCCACAACTTTGGTGTTGACATCAGTTTTACTTTCATCAGGAGACATTTGGAGGCATCACTAATTAAATCAGAAACGACATTAAATGCTTTTTACTAGAGCATGTTGTTGGACAGAAGGAATTGTGGCTGAGGCAGTAAAACTCCATTATACAACTTGCGTGGCTGGAACTCAGATCACAGGAAGCTCTTATTTGGGCCATGTAGGGAAGGAAAACAGGTCTCTTAACACAAACAGAGATAATTTAAATTACTTTAATTGTTTTTGCAGGAGTCCTTTAAAGAGAAACTCAATTTTTTAGGACTCCCACAGGATAAAGGTAAATTAACGAAGCAAATAGACACAGAACATCTTAGATCCCAGACAAAACATTTAAGCAAACTGATCTATTTGACTTCCTTGCAGAATAAGTGTCAGTATTCCCCAGAGGAAGAGGGATGGCACTGAGAAATCCCTAGGCTTCATCTGAACCCTTCAAGTCAGTAAAGCCAACATACTGTGAAAAGTGGCAATTTAGATTTCCCTACAAAAGCCTTTTGACGGTACTATAAGGAGCAGTACATCAAAGCCCAAGATACTCTTGAATAAAGGCAGTTCATACTGAAAGAAAAAACAAACCTCAGGTTTATAAGAGCAAGAAACAAAATGGATCAAGAAGGAAGGAACTGACATTAAAGAGTTTTTCAAAGTACCAGGCATGGCTAAATTGACTCATATCCTCGATAACTATCAGTAAGTCACAATGCCAGGGTCCAGGAGAGCTGGATGACAGCCATGTACTCCTGTCCAAGGCTGTGTTTTTTGGAGGTGTCCCTCAGGATGTAACTTAAACCAGAGCCTCAAGGAAGGTCCTCAGTGTTCTGCAGATGAAAGTCTGCTATGGCTGAGTTATTCAAGAGACAAGGTCATACCACTGCTAAGAAATGCCTCTATTTCAAGTCACTCTATAGACCATGAAATTGGGTGAAACCCATTTGGAAGCTTATCACCACGCCCAAGTAGATAAAACCCCCCAAAGACTAAAATGTAAAGCAACTGTTTAGCTCCCTACTTTGGCTAAGTTTGGAAGCAGACATGACTCTTCCTGGTGAAGTTATTTGACTCAGTCTCCATACTCAAGAGGACATCCCACCCCCTTTGCAAAACAGCTGTGTGTGCATCAAGGAGGCTCAGAGAAGACAGACCCTTGCCCTGTTTGTGTTATGTTTTCAAGGGGATATACAAACAATAACACACCAGTAGTTTTTTAGCAGCTCTGACTGAGTACAAGTGGGAAAGCCTGGTCCCTTTCAGCAGCAGCTCAGCTCAGATGTAGGTGGGTTTCAGCAAAGTGACTCTCAGGAGAAATGAAAGCCAAACGTGCAGAAAATTGTCAGTTACAAAATGCTGAGCCCCTGAGGGCACCCACTGTCCCTGTCAAATCCCATGGGGCCCCCCCACCCTCCCATGGTCAAGGATCCCATTTCAGCCCAGCCTGGACCCATCAGTCAGGTAAGGTCCACATTAGAGTTACCTTGTTTGAGGTAACTTGCTTTCCTCAGAACTCAGATGAAGCCAGTTGTGACAACAATTTCAAATACTTAAAATATTAGAAAATTTAGTAAAACTTTCTTCCTGCTTTGCCAGTAGTCTTGCAATGTTTTCAGGGGGTATTTCCCAATGGTAAATTGGAGGAGAAATCACAATTAAAAATCTCCACCCAGTAAAACCACAAATTATGACTATTTCTCAAAACAAGATGTAAGATAGGAGCATTTCACCACAGTACCAAAACAAACATGAACAATCTTCTGTAGCTCCTGCCTGGGCAGCTGCTTCAGCTTCAAATGGATCAATACTTTTCCATGGAGGCTGAGTGACAGGACCATCCAGCAAGAGGATAAATAAAAAAAGCCCATAGGTAAGAGGACTGAAGACAGTGAAGGAAAGACAAAGGAAAAATCAACTACCACTGACAAGAAATACACCAATCAAACTAGAATAAATTTTCCTGTAAGCAGAGCAGAGGTAGAGGGAGTTCAAATACATGCTCCAGCCTTGGCCATTCCTCCTGGCCAGCAAGCTGGAGCAGCCTGATTTGACCACCAGCAATGCCTACATGCTCTTCTGCATACAGCAAAGTCCAGCAGCTAATAAATAATGTGTGAAATCTGCCTGGACAGAGGATCAGGTTTTCCCAGAACATTTCCATAGTCAGCCCAATTCTTCTGAGAGAACCTGAGGAGTATTGCAGAAACTGTGCTAAGATCAGCCTGAAGTTTTCAGGATGTATTTGAATATTTTCTCTTTAAGCTGCATGGTTGAAATATATTTTTGCAGCATCTCAGCAATTGCATGTAACTTTTTTAATTGTTGTTCAGCTAGAACAACAGTTATCTCTCCTTAAAAAATCAGCCTCTATATCCTGCAATGACCTTTTATTCAGTGTTTTTTTCCTGTTCACCCACTTGTTTCATGAGCTAGCCTTGTGCGTTTTCTCTTCATTTTTCTAATAGGTATAATAAGAGTGAAGCTACTGAAGACAAGATGATTTCTGTGCTAAAGCTTTAGTAAATTTTGTGAGGTAATTTTCACAGTCACATAAAACCTGAAACTGCATTAAATTGTCTATGTAGCTAAAGTAACAAAGCCTGACAATTAACATTTGCATACCAAAAGCTGCTCAGAGAAAATTTAAGCAGTCTCTTTACAGAAAGCAGTGTACAAGATCTTTGTTTACAGAAGTTTACAGTAAAACCAAAATGGTTTTTATCCCATGTTTAAAGCATACAGGCATAGGGATGCCTCACTAAATAAATGATGTGCTCCAGGTGCATAGCTGTGCTGTGATTGCTTTGGACAAATTTTCCAAAGCTTGTAGTGAAGGCCCAAAGCAAGAGACTAACACCAATTTTCAAATCTGCTGCACTCATTAGACAGCTGAAAAAACAAATTGTGGACTGCAGACTACCATTCCAGTCAGAAACCCCCAATTAACCGCACAAGCCCAGTGAAGATTTCCTCATTAATAACCAGTAATGACAGGCAGGGAGTTAAACTGGTTCCCAGAGGTTCCAGGAACCCAGGAATTTCCCAGAATCAATATCTTTTTGCCTGCTAACATTTTCCTCATGAAAGTTAAATAAACTGGCACAAGCATATACAAGATTAATTTTCAAGTGAATTATACATTCTGGCATTTGTCTTTCTTCCATACAGGCATATCTCATGGGAATAATTTGCAGAAATTATTCAAAAATTCTGAATTTGCAAAATTATTTTTAGAAATTTTGATGGGACATATTTATAAAGTAGATCCAGTGATTGAGCACTCAGCATTTTCATTTGCATATGCCAGTACAGATTTGCACATATGACTGAAGTGAATAAAAAGGCAGATAGATGCTCAATCCAAAAACTATATTCTGTGCATGAAAGTGTTGCCTTGGGAAAGTGCAGGAGAATTGCAAGTATTTTGTTAGAATAGCTGTCAGAGGGGTTACTTTGGGGGGAAAAAAATCCCCCATTAAAAATAGGTCTTAAATTTTCTAGTTCATTTCTTCGCTTGAGTGAACTGTGAAAGAATTAGTTCCCTAATTATGCCAACACAATGGCTTAACTTGTTGAGTTGTGAAAGCTTGCTGTTAATCAGCATCTCTACTTCAGTAATAGTAAGCCTGTGACAATGAGAGAAAGCAGAAAAAGATTCACAGTTTCTGCCATTAAAAACTATTATTTCCCATACACTTTAGTTTAGAGGCAGTTCTTGTACTCAAAGCTGTGAGACCCCAAACACATTACCATAGGAATAATTTTACTGTGGCAGCTATTTTTAATTGCCAGGCATTGTGATGGAGGTGCTGGCTATTGGTAAGTGTTTCTGGGCTGTGAGAGAACTGCCTTTCTGCTAACAGGACAACAGAGGGAAAAGGTTTAAAGCTTTCAGATTAGAGTCATCCTTGGTGGAATTTAGGACAACTCAAGTTACATTAGCATTGTGTTGGATTACAGAATAGATGCTTTTTTCTTTCATTGTTGCTGATTTATCTGAATTTACACTGTTTTAAATACTAACAGACTTCCTTCTGAGCTTCCTTTTGAACCTCAACAAATATATAAGCTTGTTTTGCTCTGCCTTCCACCTCCTGCATTTTCTTATTACATTTCTTAGTTGCATTTTCTATCATCTTCAATGGTGGCATTAGCTTCCTTTCTCAGAGGAAGTTAGAGGAGCTCACAAGATCACTAGCAGCATAACCATGTTTTAAGTTTAAAAACTTCAAACCTTCCTGCTTCCTTTTATTGTTTTTTGCCATTTCGATACTCAGATCTCACATTTTTGGAATGTGAGACACAGACAATCTCTACTCTGACAATTACAGTGTAGTGTATTAGTTATATCCTTATTTTTAAATAAATCAAAAGCAGAAATAAAACATCTCTGTTTCTCTTGGGCATAGAAGAGCTCCCCTATCTAGGTACCCATCAGGCTGCTGCAGCTGGTTCAGCAATGCTGAACTGGGCTATCAAGCATCCCTCAGCCCAAACATAGGTTGCACTACTGAATTTGGCTTAATCTGAACACCTCAGCTCACTCTCTGTACCCAGCCCTTATGTCAGGAAGCAGAGAGCAGCAGCAGGCCTAACTTTACAACTTTAGTTCTTAGGAATAACTGGAGAAATCTGGGAGAGAAGGGAACAATGCATGCCCTCTCTTCCAACTCCACACACGCTGTTGGTCCTCAAACTCAACTGCCAGCTTCCCTTAGTCTGAGGGGTACAGAGGAGTCTCATGCCCTTCTGCTGCCCCTGCTCTTTGCAGAGCCACTGGATGGTATGAGTTGCATGGTGGCTATGTGATTGTATTAACCAAAACCTGAAGCTGTACAGAGTCACAGAATATGCTGAGCTGGAAGGAACCCTCAAGGATCATCAAAGTCCAACTCCTGGCCCTGCACAAAACCATCCCCAAGAGTCCCATCATGTGCCTGAGTGTAGTCCAAATGCTTCTTGAACTCTGTCAGGTTTGGTGCTGTGACCACTTCCCTGGGGAGCCTGTTCCGGTGCCCAACCATCCTCTGGGTGAAGAACCTTTTTCTAGAATCTAAACTAAACCTCCTCTGGCACAACTTCAGGCCATTCCTTTGGGTCCTGGCACTGTTCACCACAGAGAAGAGATCGGTTCCTGTCCCTCCTCTTCCCCTCATGTGGAAGTCATAGACTGCAATGAGGTCAGAACAGACCAAATGCCCTCAGCCACTCCTCATACAGTGTCCCCTCAAGGCCCTTCACCATCTTTGTTGCCCTCCTTTGGACACTCTCTGATAATTTTTTTTTTCCGTATATTGCAGCACCCAAAACTGCACACAATATTCAAGGTGAGGCTGCCCCAGTGCCGAGCAGAGCAGGACAATCCCCTCCCTTGCCTGGCTGGTGATGCTGTGCCTGATGCACCCCAGGGCATGGTTGGCCCTCCTGTTGCCAGGGCACACTGGTGGCTCATGTTCAACTTGATCAGGACCCCCATGTTCCTTTCCATGGTGCTGCTTTCCAGATCTCATTTCCCAGTCTGTCCATGCATTCTGCCCCATCCCAGGTGCAGAATCTGGTTCTTTCCTTTGTTGAACTTCATACTGTTGGTGATTGCCCAGCCCTTTGATTTGTTGAGGTCTCTCTGCAGGGCCTCCCTGCCTTTGAGTGAGGCAACAGCTCCTTCCAGTTTTGTATTGTCTGCAAACCTGCCTAGTATCCCTTCCAGTCCTGCATCCAAACCCTTTATGAAGATGTGTAAGAGCACAAGACCTATGATAGAACCCTGTGGAGCCCCACTAGTGACAGGTCCCCAGTCTGATGTCTGTATTCACTGTAATCCTTTATGCCTGACGTGTGAGCCAGTTGCTCACCCATGTATTTATCCAGCTGTCTGCTGGACATTTTGTCCAGAAGGATACTGTGAGAAACAGTATCAAAAGCTTTACTGAAACCCAAGCCCTTTATCATGTGGGTGGGTTACTTTGTTATAAAAGGAAATCAGGTTTGATAAGCGGAACTTTCCTCTCATGAAGCCATGCTGGCTGTGACCAGTAACTGTACACCTGGCTTCTCTCAAATCAGCCCACAGAGAAACTCAGAGGTCTGGACTCGTGCCAGTGTAATGATCAGGAGAGCACAAGACTGAGGTAGTCAAGAATGCTACAGTCTTCGTGCATCATTTCCTTGTCTTCCTTCCAGATGCTCAAGAGTGACATGAGGTGTACATGCAGAAAGCTGAATTGCTACCTTTTGAATGTGGCTTTGTGTCTGAAGCCACTTCCACTCAACTGCTTACCAGCCCCAGATTAGAAGTCTACTCTGCTTTGGTCTTACTTCCCACTTTCTTCAGATCCTCTAAATTTCCATTGAGCCTCTCAGAATTTCTGTGACATTTTTGACCTTTTGCAGGTCCTCAATCTCTGTTCCACTTTTGGGGAAAACTACATTGCAAAAAGTCCCTTCTGCACCAGCCATCTCGCCTGGACCAGCTTCTCCTTCCCACTATTCTTAACATGCCCTTCCTAAAATGTGAGCTACTAAGTCTGGTTCCGTATGCCAAACATGTGGTATTGCACATGTTGGAACATCTGATGACAAAGTAACTTCAAAAATAAGGACATTTGTCCTAGCTTGTTGGCTTCTTGAAGGTTTTTAAGCTGCTACTAACCACGGACTTCCTCTTGGCTGAAGCCTGTGAGTGACAACATGTGCAAGCAAAGAGCTCATTAACAGTCAGGATGTTCGAGGGCGGTGCTCCGTGTGCAAAGCATGTTTAATTTTATCAGCAAATCAAGCTATTTTTACTCACAAAGTACTCTGTGAAAATGACAAGAGCATGGGAGAGCTGAAAGATTGTGAGATATAGAGGCAACTATTTCTATTTTGAAGCCTCTGCTGAGAAGATAAAAATTATTGAGGCTGAAATGCTGCATTCCAGCATTTACTGACTCTCTTGACAGTAGAAGCACCGTGGGAGACAGAAGAGCAAAAATTAAGTTAGAGAGATAATACACAGGAAGCCAATGTTATGTTATATTAAAAACAGCCAGTACTTACAGTGACAAGCTTGGAAACTCGAAAGGAAATACTGCAATACTAAAGTATGCGACCATGTTATGCCTATAGTCTTTCCCGCCCTCTTTACAAAATAGTATTAAGCACAGAATTATCACCAAAAAATGGCAGGAGCTAGATGCCAAATGGGCAGACTGCTTCACAGATCAGTGAAGAAGAAGCTGGCTGTCTCCCTTGGGTACAGAACAGTTTTGATCTTAGAAGGAGATGCAGATCATTTGTATATGTAAATAGTGTCTTTGTGGTTTATAGAAAAAGCCTAAATAGGGAAAATCATCTCTCTTATCTGCACTGAAGAGAGAACACAGTACAAAACTGAAAATCGAGAAAAGGGAAAGCGGATCTCTTCCCACTCTATTCAGACCAGCAGTCCACTCCCCAGTGCTCTAATTAGGTACTTCTTGTGAAGTAGGCACTTTCTTCAGGAAGGCTGGAGCTCAAGGATTACAAACCGAGCTCAAGGATTACAAGCCTAGCTCAGGCACCTGCTAGGTGGTAAAATAAATACTGGCTTTGCTGGAATCTCCCTATGCCAAAAAAAGCTCTAACCCAAAACAACTGAAGTAAACACTTACAGCCTAATCCTCTTGCAGTAGAGGAACTGTTGTGAAGGTGCAGAACAAAACACTTACTGTCATTCTTTTTTGATCTGGTAATCTTTTAACAACTATAGTTTTATTTTTACTAAAACATGTAGCTCGTGGTAAAGTTATTTATATATTTCATTTTTTCTAGAACAGTTGCCACAGAAGTTTGTAGCTAGATTCTCTGTCTGAAAAAAAATCAGTGTAAGATGTACATAGTTTTATTTCTATGGTTTCCATTTTTCTGATGGGTTGTCTTACTCTGAGATGTTTGATTCTTTGCAAGACAGCTTTACTTCAGTCAGGCAGGTTTAAGACTTTGATTTTAGTTCTCAGGCCTAAGTATGTGTCATAGAAACCCATACAAAATTAGTTTAAAGTAATATGTCTTGCGGCATGGCTCATTGGCCATCAGTGGTGCTGATGCTACTGTCAACCCAGTATTTTGTCTTACAAAGGAGAAATCCTGGCATCTCAGAGTTATCCATCCTCATTGGCACTTCTCAGGATCCCATCTTGGTAAATCTATCCAAATTACTATTTTACATGATGCCACACAAGTCAGCTACGCTGGAGTCTCTCAAAATACTAAGTATGCATGGTTTTTGGATGGGGAAGGATTTTTTTGGCAAGACTAACCTGATTTTGGCAAGTGTGTTTTTATTCTGTTGTCCTCCTTTAGTTGTTTGAGAGTCTGGATGAAATCCTAGTAATTGAGCCAGAGGTGAAACTCATGCTGTTAAGCATGAGTTTACTGATGTATCTTGGTGTTTAAAAATATAAACAGTGAAATGTATGTTGAGACAGA
>JANPWX010000052.1:4714736-4800494 GCA_024734555.1 Trochalopteron elliotii
TAGAAGGTGTATACCTTTGTTTCTTAATTTCTTGATGTGGGAATAGAAGGTTCAGTTGTAATTTAGGGATAAATTACATAGAGACTTCATAGAGACTGCTTTTGAATCTATTACAGTCTTTAAATGGCCCCACAAGAGTGTGCAGGATTATAGGGATGTTTACATGCAGTCCTCAAATACAAACCCAGAATATGAGTTTCAATTTGAGGATAATCCAGGATCAGAAAGAAAGCAGTATTTATATAAAGTGCTGAAAATAAAGGCAGTTCAAAGATGTTGTGTTATCATGGAGGAGGTGTTTGAATTGCACTGTACATTTTTGTGCTCTGAGTGTTAAGCTGTACAGCATGTCACTAAGTTAAGATGAACCTTCATTTATTTTAGCTCTTTTTTCCCTTGGTCTTCCCATCTGAGAGTGTGTTGGCACAAGAAGCAGGTTTCTTTCATTATCTGACAGGAAAATGTAGTCATAAAAGTGTTTTTGAACAAATGTATCCATGTATCCCTGTAGCATACTTCATACAGGTTTGCAACCATGGGCTTCTGCTTGAAGTAAGAATTACAGGGTCTCGTTTTGTGCTGGAAAACCTTGTGTATTATCTAAGGGATGTTTCTGCATTCTCTCACTGTGCCCGTGACACCAAAATTTGTCTCTGGGTGTTCCAGTGGCATTTAATAATGGTATCTGTATAGATAGACAATACCTGTACAATGCCTTGATAACCTATGTCAGGTAACCTATTTTGGAAGGCTCTTCTGGGACTACACCCAGCCTGGCTTGTACTGACAGGTTTGGAAAGAAATTAAGATTTTTGTGCATACCAAAAGATGATACGGTACTTATTTTCTTAAATTGGATGGGAGATTAAAATCCAGTATATCCTGTTGATTTGTTCTTAGCAAGTTGGAGTCACAGAATTGTGTGATGCAACAGTTAAGCATTCTTCTCACCTTGACAGGGAATCTCGTCATGCTCTTTCAGGTGGTAAATATCTTCCATAAGTCTTTCAAAATTCACACTTAATTTCATTTAAATTGGTTCATCATGATGAGCAAAAAAGTGTTAACATCTAGCTTAACTTGATTCTTATAGCTGGGAGGAAATCCACTTATTGGAAATTATTTGGTATTTTCTGAAACTGTTCCCGTGTTTGAGCTGCAGAGGTGGTGAAGCGCCTTGAGGGAAGCCATGTGAGGAGCATCTGAGGTCGTTTGATCTGTTCAGCCTGGAGGAGACTGAGAGGAGACCTCACTGCAGCCCACAGCTTCCTCATGAAGGGGAGTGGAGGGGGTAGGCACTGATTTCTCTCTGGTGACCAGTGACAGGACCCAGGGAATGGTCTGAAGATGTGTCAGGGGAGGTTTAGGTTGGGTATTAGGAAAATGTTCCTCACCCAGAGGGTGTTTGGGCACTGGAACAGGCTCCACAGGGAAACAGTCACAGCACCAAACCTGACAGAGCACAACTGTATACATTTGGACAATGTTCCAGGCACATGATGTGACTGTTGGGGCTGTCCTGTAGAGGGCCTGGAGTTGGACTTTGGTCATCCTTGTGGGTCTCTTCCAACTCAGGATATTCTGTGATAGCTGCATTTTCTGTATCAATAACTATTTCTGTCAGCAAAAGTTGTTCACTAGCCTGGTTGCTCTCTGTGAGTGATACTTTAATTTTCAATTTTTTTTTATAATGCAAAAAGGGCTCCATTGGGCAAAGTGTACAAAATCTAGCAAGTGCAATTTTTGGTTTGTATTCAGTGCACCTGAATTCATTAGAAAACTAATCTAAAAAATCCATGGTGAATATCCAAAGCTGAGAAAGGAGCAAGTAGGCCAGAGTGACATCTTAGAACAGTATATGGATGACAATTGCTTAATGACTGGTGGCGTGACGTGCGCTTCGATCACTGGAAGGTTCCTAAAATTCTCCTGGCCAAGGAGGACAACAAATGCATCTCATTTTTTCTCTTCAGGGTGTTTTGATGGCATTGAACAGCATCATTTGGGGTGCTTACAGCATGTACTTGGTCTTGAAACTCAGGCCTTGAAGGAAAAGCAAATGTACTGTCAAATGTCAGTTTTGGTATATACCTGAAAAGATAGAAACAGGCCTGATTAGGACAACCAGCATGGAGTTTCAGTGGCAGAGATCTTCAGAACCAACCAGAACTTGCTGAAAGCAGGAACCCATAATTAGACTGCATTTTGAGAGCAGCTGGACATTTATGGCTTGGGCAGTTTGAGGTGAAGTCACAGTTCTACTGCGTGGTGTAGAAAATTGAACCGTAACTGCTCCTTTACAGCAGAGCATGGCATGAGAAGCAAGAGAGCAGTAAACACATTTTTATAGCTAACCTGAACTTGGAAGGCTTAGGATCAGAGTGCAGGACTCAGCCATAAAGTTTTAGTATTTCAGACTGAGATTGGTGAAAATTACCTATTTGTGCTACATTTCATACAATGAATTTACTGTTTTAGTTTATTGAAAAGTTGTAGTGGGAAATGGGTACAAAACTGACAAATGCTCACAGACATTTCTGTCGTCTGTCTTTTCTTTACTTCTGATGGTCACACATCCGAGTTGAGGGAGGTAGAAACTTGAGTAATGTAATTATTCATAAAAGGCTGGGATACTTCCATGTCATAATTGTTAACTGCTCTTTTACAACATCATATCTGTATTTAAATTGTTTCTTTTGGGGAGACAAATTAATTACATATTTGTGGGAAATGATTTAAGTCCAGGGCCAAGAAATACTTGGGCCCCACCTTATTTCTACTCCTTAGAATATTATTGCTGGAGTCCTTGTAGATATCCACAGTATGTACTTGCATACTGCAGGGACAATAGAAATAGTTTGGCATCAGTTGCAGTACCTAATAGAAGTGTTAGAATGGTCGTGGAGTTACTTATTTAACAACTTCAGTATTGCATGAGTCATTTTAGCCCCCTCCTCCCCTTTCAGTCTGGGCATCAAGAGAAGTCCTGAGTTACTGCATTAAGTTCTCAGTATCACCACTTTCAGTAAAGCTCAACGACAAAAATTCTGCAGACTTTCTGGGTTTGTTATGGTAACACAATTAAACAACTGAAACCCTGAGAGCAAACAAGCCCAACAGCATGTTTTGTTCCTTTCTTGAACACAGAGAGCTGTCACTGAGACTCTGATGGTGCATGTCATTTCTCAGAGTCCCCATGCAGTCCATGATGCACTGGGACTACCTGAGACATTGTTTTGTCTTTCTTATTTAACTTGCTGTGACACCTAGAACCATGCAGAATGACATGGGAGAAACACAGTTTGTCAAACCTTGCACTAGCAGTTTTCAACACCCTGCTGACAGTATGTGTGTGTGTGTGTGTGTGTGTGAATGAGGGGCCAGGTACAGACTGTCCTTCTCTTGGCTGTGTTTCAAAGAGATGAATGCTGGATGTAAACACATTGAGGCCATTGAAGGGATGGTTGTTTGTTGGTGAGACAAACATATATGTATATCTGGCAGTCTCAGCTCTGAACAACAAGCTGGAAGCTGATTAAAGTTTTAGGACTTGCAGTCTGGATATTGAGTACTGTGAAATTCTTGCTTCCAGCACTGAGATGTTAAGCTCTGCTGCTAATCTGGGGCACCTGCAGTGCTATTTGTTGTTGCTGTTAAGTGGGAATCCAGTCCTTCCCTGGAGCTTCCACACTTGTTGCCCTGTTTCTAAAGGTCCAGCTTTGCCAAACTTCAACTGTATATAGACTGAAGCTTTTTGTCATGGGCATAAGGTTTAAGGCTCTTGGAATTTCAGTCAAAACAATTGCATATTCTTTCTAACTTAGGATGTGGTGGTCTTTTGCCGGTGTTCAAATATTCTCAAAGATATTTCTTTGAAATCATTTGTCACTTCAGTGTTTTGGGACAGGAACTCCAGTTTGGGTGGGGGAAATTACCTCTTTGTAGAGGATGTCCCCTGTGTTTTTATTCTTACCTCTGCTTTCTATTCTGTTTGGCCAAAAATATTAATGTTTGTATAAAATGGATAGCACGTGCTCAGTAAAAGTGGTTTTGGTATGTGTATGTAACTTTATTTTATACCAAATAAAATCTGCATTGGTCTTACCTCCAGTAAGTATGTGCAAACCTCCTTCTTTCCTATGGGAAACTCAATGTGGTACAGTGGTAATCAAAACCATGGCGGGGGCTGCATCACTGGGCTGAGCAGGGAGGAGTTTGTTGCAGTTCTTCCTAAGGAAGACCCCCAAATCCAGTGTTCAGCTTCCCCAGTGCTTAATAATGGAAAGGACAATAGGTGAGGGGTAGAAGACATTGATGACAGATGTCAACATGAGGGAATGGAGAAAGAAATTCGCTTTTAGTTGAGGATAGTGGGATTTATTGGGCAAAGGGCTTGGGTGTGAGACGAAAGAGGGATTTGATGAGGAGAGGCAGTAGTAGTGACTGCTTTAATTGGAAAAGTTGGCTAGGAGTGTGTGAGGGAAAGAAGAAGCATGGAGAGAGACAGCTAGGAGAAGTAGGGACCAAGAATTGGGAATTGCCCCGAGTGTATTCTGTGGAGGAGATAGAGGAGGAAAGGTCAGGGCATGAAGTGGAGGAAGATGGAGAGCAGGGTGAGTCTGAGTCCAGATTGCAGGGGGAAACTGGTAACTCTTCAACAGCAGCTCTTGCCATGTCTCAGTTCAAATGGCCATGCAGACAACTGGTAGTGGACCAGCCCCTTGGTGGAGAGCTGGTTCACAGGTGGTGACTTACTTTTCCCCTGTACCTTTCCCAGCCCACATAAACACATTTCTCCTGCAAACCAGACTCCCCTCTTTCCTTCTGTATAAGGAATTTATTGACTACCCCCCTGCTCTCCTAGCAACTTTGGAGTGGGATGCATGGGAAGACTCTTCTCCTGCAAAACTGAAGTTTTAAAGCTCAAATTTATAAAAGTAAAGTCTTTGCCCACCTTCTGCTACTGTTGGGCTCAGTCTGTGCCTACAAGAGATGTTGTGAGAGCTGTCTCACCCAGCTGCCTTTGTCTGAGCTCCATTTGGGAGTGTCTTTGCAGTCACTTCTGCTTGTGGGCATTGCCACCAGCCACCAGAACAGAGAAGTCTGGGGGAGGTCCTTGTCCGTGTGCATGGTTCAAGTGACAGATGTTTATGCACTGGATTTAAAAGTCCCAGTTCTAGCAGTGACTCCTGCATATCACTGATACCTATTGTTTTCAGTATAAGCTTTTTTAAAAATGCCAGGAAACCTCTTGTCTATGCACACAGAGGTGTTCAATGTCTGTGCTGCAAAGTCAAGCACTGAAGGAGTCGGATTCAGTGTCTGGTGCCTCTCCTTTCATGCTCCTTATCAGTCATGTATCACAAGTGGTTGTTTTTTCTCCAGTGCAGCACTTGATCAACACTCAAGGTTGGACACACCTGGGGCAGAAATGGATCGTGCAGCATGTCTGGCACCATGAGCCTGGTCTGTGCCAGAGGTTAGAAGGTGTGCAGGAATCTGGTAAGAGACTGAAGGAGCTAAAAACTGAAGGGGACTGATGGAGGCAATATCTCATGGCTGAGGTATTTAAAAGCCCTCAGAGGAGCTGGACTCAGTCCCTGGTGCCACAGTGTCTGTGAGATGTTAGACAAATAAGTTAGATTTTCTGAAGAGGCCAAGTCCAAATCAAGCAGAAGCTGAGTGATGCCTTTGGTATGCTGGAGCTGGCTTTGCAGAACTGCTGTAGCAGCAGGCAGTATTCAGATGTGCCTGGTCAGGGGGCACTGGTAGCTCAGGGGGTGACTCTGAACCTCTGAGTGAGCTACTCATGAAAAGGACAAATATATGGTGGTATTAAAATGTTCTTTGTCATAGGCAACCAAGCCCCAAGGGGGTGAATTAATATTTTTAATTGATACAGAGAAATGTCAGGTGAAATAACTTTTTGGGGAGGACCAAACTGTGTGGTTTATTTAATCTCAAAGTCAAGCTTGAAAGAGTACAGCAGTGCACAGCAGCATAAACAGCAGCGTGGAAGAGAGGTAATCAAGCTATGAACAATACTGGCATAAGAACAGATTTTTACACATCAGCAATGAATCATTTCAACCTGGAAGTTGGAGGAAGGTGGGTTTTTTTTAACCATGAGAACAGCAAGGCAGGAAGGGATAGAAAAGGCAACTCATTTTAAAAGACAGCTCCTATAATTTAGAAATAGAAAGGAACAGATATGGTAGAGTACCATGTTATGACTAGATATGAAGCTGGTGGTCCAGAAGCCCTATGATCCATAGGAAGGACTGTATAAAGTGCTGAAGTCTTCTGAAAAATCAGCTTTAATGCACAAAACGACCAGAGCCCTAGTTTAAAGATGCTTTGTACATTTTGTTTGTGCTCTGTGAAAAGGAGGGAATGCTGACTTCCCATGGAAATGTTGTTAACTCCAGACTCTAGTTTGTTCTGGAGTACTCTGCAATAGGTTAGTGTCTTATAACATTTCCTGTGAGGAAATCTGGTAATCGTGCCTCTGCCAGTATTTGAATAAAATATATTGGGGTTGTCAATCAAGAGAAGCACAAAGCCCACACCATCAACCCAGTAGTTTTTGCTCTTTTTTCCTTGAGATGAGCTGAAGGGAAAAGTGGGGTGTGTTTGTGTAAGCAAGTTCACTTGCCATGGGTAGAAATCCCAACTATGCCAGCAAGTGCAGGATGTGGGACCACCCAGCCCTAGGACTGCCCTCACTGTGGCTGAGCTGTCTTTAATGCTTTGCCATACAGCTGTGAAATGATTAGTCCCTTGTTTATTTATGCACAGGCATGAAACTAGTTTCAGGTGGGCTCTGGATAGGATCTGAAGTGCAACACTTGTTAAAATAATTGGGAAAAGCTGTGGGAGATCAATCCAAGTGCAGCAGAGGCCTCTCTGATGGAAGATTTGAAAACCTTTCCTTGGCTTTTCACAGTCGTTTCAGCTGCTGCTTGAGCAGGGGTGACTTGACTGAATTGTTGTGAGTATTCACTCCCCTCTCTTATTTTTTCCCCTTTTTTATAAAACCAGTTTAAGAACATTTAGTGATACTTCACTCTTTCTCAAATAGATTTAGAGATGGGAGGGTGGGACATTTGTCACCTGTACCAAGCTGGTTTTAAAATCATTAAGGACAAAGACTTCATCTAGCAGTCATTTACTCCATTATGTCTGTATGCCCATTGTTAAAAACTGCTCTCAGTCATCTATTTGAATCATTCTTGATTCAGTTTAAGCCTGTTACTTCTCTTACTGGATGCAGAAAGCAGTCTGCTACCATTGCTCTGTGCTAACTTATTCTTGTCACAAGCATGTAACTATAGAATTATTTTTTTACACAACAACAACCCAAATACTCAGCTTGCAAGCATATTAATTTCAATTCAGGTCTCCATTTTACAGTTTTTGTTTTAATACAGCACTTTGGCTTGTTCAGCCTTGCATACTGATCAACTTCCATACTCAACTCTCAGTTCTGCCTTCATGCCCCCAAAGTAGATAACCAGATAAATATTTCAGTCATTTATATAACATCAGCTTCTTGTGTCAAAAGAGGTGTTTTGCTCACCTGAAAGTTGGTTTTGTCTGTTCACAAGGTTTTTAATGTCTAAAATGTGGAAACTGATAGAAAGCAGGACCCAGCCTCAAGTTGCTGCAGCAAATGAGGAGTTGCTTTAGCATGAATTGAATTTTACATCCTTAAATTGTAAATTGGAGGCTATATCTTCCTATTGACTCTGTAAATTCTTACTAAAATATTTGCTAGTTGACTCTTCTAAGAACTTACAATCAAAGCAGTTGCATTCAGATTGTATGATAATAATAATAACTAGCTGATATTTCTAAAACTTTATTCCTTAATAGGAAAGGAGTTAAATCTAGACAAGCAGTATAGGATATGCGTTGATACACCTTGGTAGTTCTGCCCTGGAAAGTGGCCCTCCTGCTGCTTTTAGCTCTCTACTGTAGGTTAACATGTTGCTTGTAAATTGGTAATGCAACCCCTGAAGGAGGCAGCTAGTCAGCAATTTTAAGACTGCATAAACTTAGCTTATTTCTGAATTGAGTTTCAGGTTGCTTGGAGCTGTCAAAATGTGTCTGGTCATGCCTGTACTTACAGCTTCACATATTCCTGCTAGGAAGAATTCCAGTTCTGAGACACTGAGCTCCTGAGGGCTGGCCTTGGAGCACTCCTCAGTATGCAGAGAGTAAAACTCCTGTACTGGCTGCTGAGCAGGTGAGTGATGCCCCAGACTTCATAGCAAAAATCCTGTCCTTCAGAAGAGTTAGGCTGTGTCTTTAATAAACATTATTTTAAAAATCTTTACTACTGCATGAAAGAAAAGGTCCAGAGATAAGTGGGAGAGAAGTCTCTTGTGATCTGTTACAGAATAGCTAAAATAATTTTGAGTTAGACATTTAATTAATAAAACTTTTTCATCTTCTAATGAAGCTTTGATCTGGGAATGCACAGATCTAGGGCCCTACAGAATAATTCCTGGGACCTATTTTTGAATGCCTGCAGGGCTTCATCACTGTTCTACCCATGAGAAGTTCATTCCAATATTGAGAGGTTTTAAACTAGCGAAGGTAAAAAGCATGCAGGGGAAGGTGACAGTTACTCCTTAATCTAAACCAACTGTAGTATTAGACATGTCTAATTGTAAACAGTAATTTGAATACCTGTAATATCATAAGTACAATTAATACAGAGTGACATTTGAATCCTTTGAAATCCTTTACAACCTGACTTGACAGTCAAGCTTTGGAATAACTGCTAAAAGGTAAAATCAGGTTAATTTTTGTAACCAAGTGCTTTCATACAAGCATAGTATTATTCTCCAAATAAAGTGTGAAATTCTACCGGAAAAATTGCACATCCATCTTTGAAGATTTTGTTGGCTAAAGGCCCAGTATGGATCCCCTTCCTTTTTAGAAGCTTTTTGGATTTTTTTTTCTTACTGCTGCCCTGCCCCACGCAGATATAGCGTCTGTACTGAACCATGCAGCTATGGATAGCTTATAGTAACCTGAGGGTAGTTCCCTTTACATTTGACCATAGTGTTGTAACAATTAATTCCTTCCTAGTGAAGGGAAATCTGTGGAAATTTGCTGCAGTTCCCTTCTTCTCCTCCTCTTCTAAATACCAATATCCAGGCTAAGCCACATCTTGCCCTGTTTATTTTTTCCAGTAGGGCTTTACCAACGTGGGTGTTTCTTGTGCTTGAAGAGACTTTCTCCCATCATCCGTTCAATGAAAGTGCACTATGTACCTTGGGATCCCCTCTCTTTCACTGCCTGAAGCTGCTCAACACCACTGCCTCTCTGGGGTCTAACCCCAAATTTCTCCTGTTGGCTGAAAAGCCCAACTGAGCTGACTTTGGCTGGGGAAGTTAAGTTTTTTCAGAGCAGGTAGTGTGGGGCTGTGTTTTGGATTTGTGCTGCTGACAAAACATACCTGTCAATAACACAGGCATATTTTCCTCATTGTTGAGCAGTGCTTGCACGGAATCAAGGCCTTTTCTGCTCCTCACCCACCAGTGAGGTGAGACTGGAGGGTGAGCAAGGAGTTGGGAGGTGACACAGCCAGGACAGCTGACCCCAGCTGGTCACAAAGGTACCCCAGAAGATGTGGCTTCATGCTTGCCATGTAGAGCTGGGGGCAGAAGAAGGAAACAGGAGATGTTTGGAGTGATGGTGTTTGTCTTCCCAAGTCACTGTTGTGTGAGATGGGGCCCTGCTCTCCTGGAAACGGCTGAACACCTGCCTGTCCATGGGAAATAGTGAATGAGCTCCTTGTTCTGTTTTGCTTGTGTGCATGGCTTTTGCTTTCCCTATTAAACTGTCTTTATCTCAACACGCGAATTTTCTCCCTTTTGGCCTTGTGATTCCCTCTCCCATCCCACTGGTGGTGAGAGAGCAGGTGGCTGTGTGGCCTCAGTTGCTGGCTGGGGTTAAACCACACCACTGACCATGGATACAGTCCAAATCCCACTCTTCAGTTAACTCAGCTGGCACTTGGTCTATCAAGGTCTCACTACCAAGAGACCTGGATGGGAGCAGGTGGCTGGAGCTCCAGAGCCACATCCAACCCCACAGCATCTGGTCCAATGTCTGGGAGCTGGCTGCCTCCCACACAGTGGAGGGCACCAGGAAAGCTCTGCTTCCTACTGAGTGTAACTTCTGTTTGCTGTTTTCAAACCTACCACTGCTGTAGTAGCACAGAAACAATTTTTGGCACAGGATGACCAATGTACAGAGAGAAGTGGGGCATAGCAAACCATGGAGAAGCACTTTCTCCTCATTGTAGTGTAAAAACTAAAAGCACGGCTGATCAGACAAGGCTGGCAGTTCTAGAAAAAGACAGGTGCATTTCAGTACTGCAATTGTTATAGAAAAGGTCATGCCATAAACCAAGTTTCTATAGCTGAGGCATGTGTTTAATTACTCATCCTTTCTTGAACAAAAGGTAGCTGTACATTTGCCTCAGGTTATAATTCCCTTTTTCAGATTGTATGTAATCATTTAGTATTTAAATTCGATTTCTTGTCCCATAACAAGAGAGCAGACGTGGTTTTGTTTACGATTTTTAATAGGGACCGATTTGATAATTTTATTTCATTGATAAATGTGTCAGGACACATAGTGTATATAGGAATAATCACATTTTCAAGTGTTACTCTACACAAAAACTGAATGTAAGCTGTCACTTTTTATTTTTCTTACAATTCTTCTTAAGAGAAAAAGAAAACAGCTCCGAACTTCAAAGCACACATGGCTTACTTTACTTTAAGTGCTTCTCAGAAATCACTTTGTCTTGGACCGTGGATAAGTTTAGCAGGAATAGTTTTTACTTGATGAACTCTCTCTTGGTTAGGAAAAATAATAGATACCTGGATTAACAAAATTCAGTTGCTTTGAAAATATTGAACTCAATCGTGGCAAAGGTGCCCTAGTCTTAGAAGAGAAGCAATGTTAGATTGACAAATATCCCTTATTAAGTATGTTTAAGAAAATACAGAATGGCTGGGGAAAGAAAGTCAGTGTGCACAATGTCTGTAGCTCTTCACGTAGAGTGAAATTCTGATCACCATCTCTTTTCATTATTTCCACTCCTCCTTTGTTTGATCCAGTTCAAATATTCAGGTGATGTTAGCATACTGAAAAATTCCTGACTATGTATGATAGGATAATGCAAGACAAAACAGACTCTCCTCTGGTATCTCTGCCAAGGCTGCAGCTCACATCCTCTCCGAGGACTGGCATAGCCACCCCCACATCACTGCTCTGGCCAGCACCAGCAAGCAGCACCTGCACTGGATTTATAGTGCAACAGATGGTTTGTGAGTTTGGCTTGAGCTCTCAGCATTGTCTTTTTAATCACTCCTGTTGTCTTCTGAACACTAACCAGGATGATTCCAAGCTCTTTCTGACAGACAAGCAACTATTTTATAGGTTGTTGTACTTGCAGGCACACACATGCAATGTTTCACTGAGTGCAACACCTCGTTTTACAATCAACCTTGGGTTCCAAAATTAACTGAATGTCCCCCCATGTTTTTCACTTTCTTATGATTCCCTTCTCCAGACCCAGCCCTACAAATCTCTAGATGACAGTGCTAGTAACTTCTTTCCATTGTGAAAACTGGTGAAAAGATAAGAAACAGAACAGAGAATAAATGGTCAGTTATTAATCCTCATAGATTCATCTTCCTACAGTGACTAAGACAGCATGAGCCAAGGCATCTTGAGAAAGGACTTTCCAAATATCTTGTAAAATGAAGTATATCATCCAGACCGCCTTTGTCTGCATGACCATTCACTCTTTCTAACAACAGATTTAGAAGTTATAACACCTCTCTATCCCAGCCATGTTGATGTAAATCTGTATTTTATTTCTCTACATAATAATGTTTACTTTTTGTTGTACCTTGCAACCCTTCCTAAAAGACAGGGGTATCAAAGCAACTGGTGGGTGCTCCAAGTTGGAAATCATTAATTAGATTTTAAGGAAGGAATCTCTAAATCAGTTCTGTACTGTGAGAAGAGAGCTGAGTTGCTGGCTTTGCCTTGAGGAAAGACCTGACAGTATCAGCCTTTTTCACTTCTGAGATAAAATGCAAAGTTAATGTGTATCACAAATGTGTCAAGCCACAGTAAGCTCTGCATTACTATCAGCCACATAAGAAGGGAAGACATATTTCTGACTTGACTACAAATGACAACTATGATTTGTTCCAATGGTGTAACTCATTGTGAAACAATGAACTCCACAAAAGCTACCACCACCTTATACCTGCTATTTCCCAGTGTCTATTTGTGTACTCCAAGGTCTATTTGAAGTAAGAACGTAATAAGAAATGGAAAGATGATAATGATGTAGAACAGTTAACACCATCTTCATACCTAACCTGAAACTTGTTGACAGAGCAGGAGTTTCAAACAGCACTAACATTTCTTCTCTTGAGAAAAGAGTGCTTGGATGAAGCCTCAATCAAGAGACTCAAAGCTGAAGTTACTGCAGCATCTTGTCCACATGAACAAAAGTTTAGCCAAGCTTGTACACAAGCCAACCAACGGCAGAAAGCCCAGCAGGTGTTTATTCCCCATCCTCCACTGCTACTATTCCCACAACATAGAGAGCTTTCACAATATTTTTCTTTCTCTCTCCTCCCCACCCACTGTTGTATTTAAATGATAATTCCTTGCCATTTAACCTCTTGAGGATACTGAGCTCCCAGACTAGGACTCAGAGACCGGCACACCATTGGTGTGCTGAAAACCAAGAAACCAAGCTCTGGTACTGCTGAGTGTTGCTGTTCTCCTTACATCCTCACTGCTTCAAGTGCAAATATTGAAAGGACAGTTGTTCTGTAGCTGCCAACACAACAAAGAGGGTGTGTCAGGGGATGCAGTACTATATTCCAGTTCTACTAACCTCTGCTTACAGCAATTACGTCAGCAATGTTAAAGACATTTGGTGCAGCAGCACCCAGTTTCTTGTACACAAGAAACCATGTTTATCTTTTGGAAGGACAGGACTTAAGATATCTTACAGCCCTCCCTGACAGCAGTTGGACCACTCCCAGCTTGAACCTATCATACCATGCAGGCTTTAGATGCCTCAAGGGAACTGAAGCACCAAAAGTTTTGGACAGACAATCTACGACAGCAGCCTTAGTCAGGACACCATGATATGCTTTGGATACCTAGTACGTTTTTATGTTTAAAGTAACCCTAAGACAGCTCCTGAAACTTTACTGATATGTTTCTATCTTAAGTGACAAGAGGGTAAGAGCTACAAGAATGGCAAACTGAAAATTCAGGTTAAATGCTGCTTCTGATTTTGAGCATTATGAACAGACCAAAACTAATTAACAGGCAACCTGTAGCAGCCAGCCTGTAACTGCAAAGGCAAGGCAGAGCAGCCTGTGTCCCTTAAAGGAAGGACACAAATTTGGGTTGTCCTTAGATGGCTTACATTCTCCTTGCTCCATCAGAACCAGCAATGGGTCATGTGATTTTACCTCTCTTTTTTTACTTTTGATATCCCAAACTCAAATCAGACAAGCTTACCTCAAGTGACCCCGTGTGCTGGAAGTTGTTATTTCACAACAGCTATTACTAATCGGCTGATGCGATCCAGAAGAATGCCTTCTGGTGTTCTGCTTTCTGGTATTAATCTGTGTCAACATCAAGACATTCAAGCCAAGCAATTTAGGACTGAAATTCAAAATCAGGCAGTGGAGGATAACCTCCCTGATTAAACTAAAGTCTGGAAACAAAAGTCATAAATATATTACAACACGGAACTGCATGACCTACTTCTCCCTGCCTCAGTAATAACAACTTCTGAGATTTCAGTAGTTAAAAAATAAATCCAATTCATTTCTCATAGCCTAAAGTTAAGTATTTTGCAGCAAAAACCTTTTAAGTTGGGCATTCACTTTCTCTGAGGGAATGCAAATCTGGAGGGTTTTTTTCAATTAGAAGCAGGAAAGTAACCTTTAATTGCAGCATTTCAGATTATTGCCATTTAATTAATCAGATTTGCATAAGTTAGCAGTATAGCATAGCTTTGAAATTGTACTCAGGCACCAAAGTGAACTATTCTGCCTCCCCCTCTCCTTTTTTTAAATCCATATCTAATGTGTTTATATGTGACATTTTCAAGCTCCAAAAGGTTAAAAAACTGCAGAAGTGGGGCTTCAGAAAATTAAATTGAAATTATTATGTTAATAAAAGCTAGAACTAACCTAAATCTTTTTCATTTTCCTAGGACAAAGATTGCTGCTCCCTCACATGCACTAAGAGAAATCCTTTCTGGCTCTGCACTACTGCACAAGAACCTGAGGGGAACACTGGCTTTAGCCATGACAGCTTAGCAGGTGTTCAATAAGCCAGGGCTTCTCTCCCTCCCTGCAGATTTCTTTCTCCACCAGCAAGTTCCCTGATAGAAACAGTGCAGGCAATTAATAAAGTCTTTTATTCCAGTATAAATTATAATGAGCTGTCACCCAGTTAACATTCAGTCCCTAGATAAATCTTCAAACCCACTGGCATTTTGGATGTCAGCGAGTCCATGTGGGGCAGTGCAAAATAGATTATTATCAAGAAAGTACCAGAGGAAGAGTGAATAAAGCAGCCAAACCAGATAGATCATTTTATTACCTGAAAATCTGAACTGATACTAATATTGAATTGCTTTGTTGTAACTGTTTAATTTCCATAACAAAAACTTCTATAAATTGCAAGAATCAAATGAAGATATGAAATGTCATTTGAGTCTGCAACACAGATTCAAATATTAGATAAGCACTTGCATCCTGTTTGCATGTGTGCATGTTTCATAAGGCACCTCCATATTTATCACACTAATGTTACCATAGAACTGCTCTCAGGATTACTATAGGCATTTTAGAATCAAGAAAACAGTAATGATGTGAGGTTACTTTAAAAAAATTGTTCAAAGTTACTTTCCTTACTCTGGAGTAGAAGCAAGTCAGTGCTGCTCTGTAAAAGCCATTGATTTTATGAACAGTTAGGATGGGATGCTTTTATTACTTTTGCATTATCCCACTGCCCTTGTTTTAGATAAGGTATGCAGAAGCCAACATAACTTCTCAGCATTTAGGACTGCAAGATTAAGAATAGCAATTGTTTACGGTGCTGTTCCCACAGTAGAGCTGCCTGTTTAAACCATTTCCTGGCTTTGTAATTCACTGTTTCCTCCACACTTTCCTCCTCTTTCACTTTGCAGGCTTATTTCTACTGGAAGTTATTTTTCAGAATGGCACTCCCAAAAATTTCAGACCAAGAAGTATCTGTGGTTTTTCACTGCACCGTATTAAGCTGTCCCCTAAACCTTGGGAAGCAAGATGCTGCTTCTGCATTGAAAATAAGGTTTGCCTGGGCTGCTTCTTACAAGGAGTGTTTTCCACTATAGGGATATTTGAATTTGTTAATCTACATGATTTTGACTGATTAAAAATGTGTGCAACCGATTCAGCAGCTTTGTTCTACTTTCTGCAAGTCTGATTATGCCCAAGATTGTTCATAGCCAGTCCAGGGTAGTTACTAGCTGCTTTTCTCCTGGATGGTCTGTGTCTCCTAGTCATGGGTTGTCTTCCCTTTCTTCTAAAGTTTCAGTGGGTCATGAGTTCAGTAATTTTGGAGAGGAATACTCCCTGCTGATGCATCTGTAACTTCTCTGGTTTCTCCCCCCAAAAGGTCCTCCCCCAAATGTTAAAGAAAAGCATATGAAGTTTAGGCTTGAGAGTATCCAAATTCCATTCCCACACTTGTGCAGAAGCAGACACCGTGTCTGCCAAGGCTGAGGTCAAGCATGTTATTCCAGGGAGCTCCTTCAGAGTTAAAAGAAACACTGAACCTTTCTTTGAAAGGCATGTGAAGCATATTAGTTCTTAGGGTTTTACTGTCCAGAATAAGACTAAAAGACATTCTTCTGACCAATACTGTCTAAAGAGAGACTGCAATTGGAGTTAAATTGACATTATACAAGAAGGACCATGCCAATCTTATTATAAAGATGAAAATCACAGAATCTGGCCTCCTAAGTAGTATGAACAGCTCATAATATGTTAAGGTTGCTAGAAATCCTACTGTGAGATCTTTCCCTCCTCCCCAGGAGTAAAACATAGCATGATTTCATTAATAAGAGACATTTTAACCTTTGCTATTAACTTGCTTCAGAGCAGCTCTTCGGAAGTTCAGCCAAAAAAGAATTTTTTTTCTGTCTTCTCCGGTTAAAATTCTTGCAGTCCTTTCCCCAAAGGCAATTCCTTTATTGTAAAAGTAAATAATTTTTTTTTTTTGTCTTTTCATAGGCCAGAAAACATGCATCCTTGGAAAAGGGCTAGACTTGGTCCAGTACCAAGTATGTGATACTTTACCCTTGTTGAGGCTTATCAGAAAAG
This sequence comes from Trochalopteron elliotii, assembly GCA_024734555.1. Classification (NCBI taxonomy): domain Eukaryota; kingdom Metazoa; phylum Chordata; class Aves; order Passeriformes; family Leiothrichidae; genus Trochalopteron; species Trochalopteron elliotii. The sequence continues at coordinate 4,731,185 of JANPWX010000052.1, forward strand.
CCAGCTTACATTGCATAGTAGACATGTTACACAGAGTGTAAACACACTTGTCATAGTGTTCCTCCTTTCTGATAACTGGAGATAGAGGACCATAGCTGCTCCCGGAGACGGCATCAGCGGCACTTGGAACACCTCTCATGGAAAGCACCCTGAAAATTCCAGTGTTGGGCCCCTCGTCCAGTGCTCTTGGCAGTCATAGGATCTGCTCATGGCTCCTCAGCTTCAACTGATAAACTGCCTGTGCTCCCAGGGAAGGGAAGGGAATTGGGGTTTTTTTGCAAAATACGTGCAGGCCTGAGAAGGAGTTGTTCTGCTCAGCGATCTTCATCAGGGTTTGTTACTCTGCACCATTTAAGAACAAAGCTCCCTCATTGCAATCTACAACTTCCTCAGGAGGGGAAGAGGAGGTGCAGGCACAGATCTCTTCCCTCTGGTGACCAGTGACAGGACCCAGGGAATGGCCTGAAGCTGTCTCAGGGGAGGTTGAGGTTAGATATTAGAAAAAGACTGTTCTCCCAGACCGTGGTTGGGCACTGAACAGGCTCCCCAGGGAGGTGGTCACAGCACCAAACGTGACAGAGCTCAAGAAGCATTTGGACAATTCTCTCAGGCACACAGCACCCTTTGGGGATGGTTCTATGCAGGGCCAGGAGTTGGACTTTGATGATCCTTGTGTGTCCCTTCCAACTGGGAATATTCTGTGATTCTGTATTAGTCTTAAAATTTTTCCACAAAAAGACTCTTGGTTTCCTAGTCTCTTAATAATGCAAGCCAGTCATTTCCAGTCAATACCCTTTATAGATTTACCTTGGAGGGACAGACAGAGAGGTAGATCACTCATTAGAGAACACATTTAAAAGAAACCAGACTAGACAACACAACTGCAAAGTTTCTCTGCAGCAGAAAGTTCACGTACTGAGGTTAGCCCAATAAGTTTAATAGTTAAGGAAAAACAGAGTGGGTATTTACTCACACACAATTTTATGAGAGGAACAACTGAAATGGCAGCAAGAAAAACACTTTTTTGGACAAACTGATATTACATCACATTAGTGGGCCACAAATTCTTTAAAAAAATAAATCTTTTGAGACATGAGAATGAAATCACATTTTAGCATGCTTTAAATAGCTGAAAGGCTCTTCAAAGCATACATTTTCAGCTATTGGTAAAGACAATGATTATCTCCTCATCTGGAAATTAAAAAGCATTTAGCAATAAGTTAAAGCTAGCCTACATGTAAGTGGGCTAAATACTAGTCAGAGATTTTTCCCTTTTCACATTTAAAATGATACTACAGTTCATCACTTCTGTAGCTTATATGCTGTTGTGCAATGCCCCACTGAAGTTTCACATCTACTCTGCGAAAGAGAACAAGGGTAAACAGCTTTCTTTTAGGATAGTCACAAATGGTAAAAACAGTAGTATTTGTTTGTCTGTTTAATTAGATGTTTGCTGTTTATCACACACAAGAACTGTAAGCAGAGTCCATGGATTCTTCTGAGCAATATGAAACCTCCTGGTTCCATGCAAATTCAATACTGCTTCTCTCTCTCTCTTTTTTCTCTCCTCCTCCTATCTGCTGTTTTCCCCAGCCCAAGTTTCCAACTATCTTCATATGAAAGAAAGTTTAACTTTGTGACTGCTACCCAAGAGAGCCTGGCTGCAGGCTCATGTCGGCTTCAGGTACATCTTAGACCACAGGAAGCTGGATGTTTTTCTTTTGAGGCACTAGAAGTTAGGCTAAGAGTAATAGTCAAGTTGCCCAAAGCCAAAGGGACAAGTGGCTCTCATTGCCTTCCTATTTAAACAGCTGGCCAGCAAAGAAATCTTATTTTCCCTTTTTTTCCCTGAAAAAGATTAATTACATTTTGCAGTAACAGATTCCCCAGTCTTTCATTCACACATCTGTAACCCTAATGTTTACTGTCCCATTTCACTTGAGTTTCCTCAACCTCATGAGAGAAGTTAACAATGGATCTCTCCACATTCAGATACACACACAATCATTTTTGTCTCTTAATAATTATCAAGTTTATAGTTGTCCTTTCACATTCTCAAGCTAAGCTAAGACAAGCTCAGTTCTATGACATTTTCATGTACCTCTCTTCAGAGAGAGAGCTGCTGCAGCTGAACAAGACAATTGCAGCATGCTAGTTATACTTGGATTTGATAAGCAGTTGGAAAGAGGAGAATAACCAGTTTTCTCATTTGTCTATTTTCAGACATATAGAAAACCCCACTGTCAGCATCTTGAGTAAAAAATAGGTGACATCTTCAGATCCTAGTAAAACCACTTATGCATGTTAACTTGTTTAAATAAACACCCCCACCTCAAGTGACACAGTGGCCTGCAGTCTTCCTTGATCCATTCAGAGAGCAGGAGTTATTTTTACTGAGTCAGTAATCATGCATTGTATTCGAGAGGAAATACTAGCCGGGTACCCCTGCTTGTAACTTCATGATCTGCTGCTCCCAAATCACGTTCCAGTGCTTCCTCTGAACTACTTTTTGTTCTCCTGCTGTCAAGGTTAGTGGTAGCTGTGTGGGGGCCAGAAGAACCATTTGCAGTTATTGTTGTATCACCATACGTCACAGTAAGGTCACCATCATTCAGAATAAAATCAGAATCCTCTTCTCGAAGCTGTTCCTGATTCTGAAAAAGAAGAAAAAAAGGAAAAATCTTTATACAGTGCACAGCACCTTTCTTTGCCCAGAACATAACTGAAGAGTTTACCTACATGTCAATACAGAAGAGATAAGGTTCCACTTTAAGAAATGTTAAAAATAACCTTGAACCCAGTGTTTGCAAATCAGCTTACTGTTCCCTGTATAACTACTGCTACTGGGGAGAGATGAGAGGGAGCTGAAGCCAAGAACTAGGTTATGGAACGGGTAACCAGGGATTTAGCTGCACTGGAAGTACACCAGAAGTACAAGAGATGAGTGGTACATGTTGTGTTTTGCATGACCATTTAAGAGGCAGTAGAGGAGATCAAGCACAGTTGAGCCACTCCAGATACAAAGTTGCATATGTTGCTAATTATTCAAATTCATTAGTAAACTTTTCATGCAAGTCGATAAGAACTCAGAAAGCCCAAAATCTCTATATTCAAGGATTCCTCAACACTTTTTTGTTATACATCAAGAACTAATAATATACTTTCAAAATATTTCCTTACTTTTACCTGTTACTAAATAAAGAATTACTTGACCTAGTTCTTCAGAATGCTCCTGAGCCATAAAGGATGGATACTACAAAGTGCTTCTTCATAGTTTTGTAACTAGTTCTGATGTGTTTTCTTTTCAAAATCATCAATCACAATTAATTATCAGAAAGTGGCTCACAAAACCCTATGAATTTATTTTGGCAGAGATGGAATGAAATATATAGTCAGAGAATAGAAATTGCTGAAGTGTAATAAAGCACTTAATTTCCCTATCACAGCATAATACAACAACAAGCAACTGTATCGTGTTCCACTCCTGTTTAACATGGTAAAATGCGAAATAGCTGAACTGGTCGGAAAATGGCCTTTCTTCATATTTGAAGAAAATTCTAATCTGTACTATAAGCTTGCTTTCATGCAACTGAAAGCAATTATTTCCCCACATGAATGGCTCTGTACTGCTTAGCAGGAGCTGAAATGTGTATTGCTGTTCCCTTGGTAGGCTGGACACGGACCAGGCTGCGTTCTCAAAATACGTTATTTTCTTCCACTGCGGCAAAGGCCATGTGAGACGGGATGTCTGTGATCAATGTGAACAGAAAGCTCTGCCTCTACTGCAGAACAGGAGTTCAGGGCACTGGAGACTGAAAAAGCTGATTAACCTGTCCATGATGAAAAATGCAGCTCCTGGCTGAATAAAACTTCCTGGGAAAGCTTCCTGTCATTATGTCAGAAAGATAGTCAGACAAAATAAAGCAGCAGAAGCCTCTAGATGATACAGAATATATAACTAACGAGGACTAGAAGAGGTGTCAGGAGTTTGCCAAAATCCACAAAAGAAATGGTGCAGTTCAGGGTTGGGTGCAAGACAAGCCCTACTTTGAAGGAATGCTAATTATTAGAACCTTCATGGCATCCAAATTTATCACTGCTTTTTTTTGACAGGGTTAGTGTGATAGAGAGCACTGTTCTCAAAGAGCAAATACAGGTTAGGACACTTGCTTTTTTTGATTGCAAAGGAAACACCGAACTACTGGCACTATCTTAAATAAAAAAAAAAAAAGGCAGAAATTAAAGGGTTCAGCTACAATCAGCAGAAATAGCCTTTGCAATCTTTTTGTTGCAAAAAAAAATAAAAGTCTGAGACCAAAATGATTAAAAGGGTCACAAAATAATCAGTTTAAGAAAATCTGCTATCTAGATATATATTGTTTTGAAGAAGAGGCATTCAAATAAGGATGAAAATCAGAAAAAGTGAGCAAGAAGCAAGCAGTTTGTGACTGTTGAGTGATTAAGTTTTAAAAAGTTGAAGAAGCTGCAACGGTCTATCACACATTCCCCTTCATGGTGTTTGCCCTTGGAGAAGCACCAAGGAGGGGAAGGCAGAGCTAACAAAGCACCAGAAGGTATTGCTGTACCAGGGCCACGTGTGAAGTGGCTGCAGCAAGCTCCCAAAGCACCTCCTGTCTCCACAATGCTGTTGAACAGTGAGCCCTTGTAGCCACCTCTCAGATAAGCAACAGGCAAGAACACACTACACTTGAGCTCCCCAAAAGGCTGAGGAGCTCTTGGAAACATGATACTAAAGAGGGGGTTACAGGCTTTATACTATAGGGCAAGTCCTGCTTGTCTTGGTTTGTCTCAGGCTACACTTACATGTACCTAAACATGATCAGTCCCAGAGCAAACACTGAGCTTTCTCTCAAAGTAGTGAATAAACACTGCCTCCTACAAGCCAAGGTCCACTTATTTGTTTCCATTCTGAATAGTACTGCAAGCAGCAGGGATTTTATCTCATACATTTCCCCAGAGAACACCCACGAAAAATCTCATGTACTATACAGATTTACTGTGTTTGCAAACAAAGAGGATTGGTGAATAAACCTATCGTGCTTCATACAGCATGAACAATTCTTTCAAGAAAGACAGGAAATGTATCCAAATAGATCCACAGAGACTTGAAATACTCCCAAAAATAACCCCAAACAGGCCTCTTCAATCCCCTACGGTTCTGTAGGAAAAGCTTCAATTCACTCAGAAGACACAAGTCTGAATGACACTACATAAACTGACACACTAGAATGGCTAAAGACCTGAATCCAAAACTCTGCAAAAGCCTGAATTCTGCTTTCATGTACTGACCATAACCTAGAGGGACCTCCCTGCAGATTATCCTCTTTGTGGTAAAAGTTGAACAGCTCCTAAGAATGCATGCTGGAGATATTTTTTTGTTATAAAAATGAGTTACTGCTTACAAAGCCAATCTTTATTGCCTCCTAAGATAATGTAAAAAAAAGCACAAGCAAAGTATGATGAACGTGCAAAGTGCTGGCAGTCGTCACAAATGCTGGTGCTGAACACAGCATGGGCACCACAGATAACAAAACTTGTTATCAGAAGTTACTTATCTTGTGGCTCCAAAATGAAAGCATAAGTACCATGCGTGCAAAATATATTCCAACTTAAACCTGATGCTCCATTTAGTTTTTCTTTCTCAGCTGAATTTAAATTCATCAAGGAAACTAAGTAATTTTTGCTGTGAAGCTAGAGCCACTGAGGAGGGGGAAGGGGGAAGCCTGGCTGAACAGTTTTCTTATCCATTTTGAGAGTTACCTCCTCCAAAGTTTGCAAACCAAATTTCTTCACTGGGCTTGCATATTTATAGATTACTTCAATTCCTTCTAGTTTCATACCAAGTTGTCATACTGTGCAAGAAATATACTGTTTTTTAAAGTGTGGAAGAGCCCCCAAACAACAAAAAAGTATCCCCAGGAGTGCTTCCCTCAATTGGAATAAATGACTGATAGAACAGAAAGTTATTAGAAGTTTTAAAGGACATTTCAAAAGAAAAAGCAAAATAACTGACCAACATCAGTTTGGGATAAGCTGGAAAGCCCTGCCAACTGGTCGTGCACAGAAGATAACACCAGAAGAGAAAAATAGTGATTAAAATTATAATGTTCAAAATTTGACTGCTAACTGCAACAACTATTCATGCTTTAAATTCCAAATTGTCTGTCTGGGTTGGAAACAGCCTAGTGGCAACAGGCTTAAAGCAGTGGGTGAATGTCAGCAAGGAACAGTAACATCATCTCTGGAAAAAGTCCACTGTACCTCACCCCTGTGGGCTGACTCAGAGCCCTACACATACTCCATGCAAATTGAGGCTTAGAGGACACGATTTCATGCTGAGGAATAAGTTGTGGGTGGGCTGCATTGTAGGATTATTTGACTTTCAGACTTTCAAACTCCCCTTTGGCATTTAATTAAAAAGACCTACTCCCACTTGTGGAAGTGAGAGTGAATTCTAAGTAAGGTTGTGATAGAGACAGAGAAGAAAAAAAAAACCCTGGAACGACAAAAGCTAAAAACAATCTACAAATATACAGTCAGCATAGCCACATACTTATTGCTTTTTTCTCTATATAGATACCATAACTCAGACATGCACCTGGACTGAGATCCAGGATTTAATGCTTGTTTGGGAAACATATTTTACAGCTATGTTATACTTTACTAAGTATTTACAGACTTTGTTATACTTTACTAAGTATTTACAGACTTTTTTTTTTTTCTTGTTTAACTGAAAATATTCAGTCTTTAATTCTCACAGATGTACCATTTAATTTTCCTGGAAATACCTCACAAAAGCACTATTGCAAGCAGTTTCTTTCCCCACAAAGACATGGCTGTCTCTGTTGCTTCACCTGCATTTAATAGAAAGGCAAAAAGATTCCACAGCTTACTAACCGGTAATGAAATGTCATAGCCAAGGGCAGTAGCAAAGTCAGCCATGTAAAGAAACAAAAAAAGACACAAAGCAACTGCAGGGTTCAGAAATCTTGAAAAGAAGCTAGAAATAAAACTTCAAAATTATATTCTTTCCTAAGACAAATGCAGTACTGCAAAGAAATAGGAACAGGAAGGAGAATACAATGGGAAAGTTCCACATTATACACCTTAACAAAGTATACAACCCAGCATTTTTAATGGAGTTAATGTCTTGTGTGTATCACTGAGCCAATCCATTAAATAGTAAGTTTCCACATCTGGTAGTAGCCAACAATGGTGAGTAATGAGAAAAAAAAAAAAGGAAAAAAAAAGAAAAAAGCCAACTATAAGAGAAAATGAGAGACAAAGCTTGCATGTTCATCTTTGGTTAGATCCTCAGTTACTGGACAATTACTCTCATAAGATCATACATAGACAGACATATTCTAATTGGTCTGATGGATGCCTTCCAATCTAGGCATGTTTTAAAACCTCCAATGCCATTGCAAAGATGGGAACTAAGACAATTTCTTGCATTACTATAGTTCCAAATGGGCAACAGGTATCTCAAAGTTGTTTGAAATTTTTCTATCAGGTACAAGTAAGATGCTAATGATACCAAGAAAGAAATGTAGGGAAAGATTTCAAAGCTGCAATTAGAATTCATAACTCTCCAGGAAAGGATTAATAGACAACTGGTCCAAACTACTTGAGCACAGAGGTATTAATATCCCAGAGAACCTGCAAATTTGAGATGCCCCACATAATGCTATGGTTTTATTTACAAGCAGCTCATGAAAAGTTGTAGATTTCAGAAGCATTGTACAGATTAGAATGACAAGTATCAGGATCCTGCAAGAATAATAAAATAGAGCATTAATTATTGCAAGACAAGGCTGTTTAGACAGTGTAGTGACCTGCTAGACTGAGATAAGTAACTGATTAACAGTTTCTGAAATCTGATCTCAAATTTCACAGTGGAAACAATGAAGGGAAGCGCTACCAGGTATTTTTTTCCAGCTGGGTAAGTGTGTCAATGACATCTCTAAGGAGACCTCAAAGTTTAGCAGCAACAGGCAAAGAATCTTGTCCAAAAGTCTGGAGAAGGGACTGAATATTTTGAAGTGATTCACTGAACTGGATTATTGACTGGGCATGTAATTTCCCCATATCCTTAAATGTTCTTTATCTAATGTAGTATTTGAACAACAAGATAATTTCTGATCTCAAACAACAGAAGAAGAGAGTATCTTAAATATTTTCAAACCAGCACTTTCTTGCAGTATGTCTATCAGACCAGCTGAAACCAGGACATTAGCTAAAAGGAAAACACAGTGATTTGCTGAAGTTAAATAAATAAAAAATGAAACTAAGAGGTATTGAATTGTTTTACTTACATCATAAACCTGGGGACTTGTCAGACAGCGAGCTATCAGGCCACACCAGCTGGGCAGCGTTGTAGTCAATGGAGGGCCACTGTGAGTGAGAATTGGCTTTAAATAACTTGAGAAGCTAAGGAAAACACACCAGTGCTCAAAAACCACTACTGAAAATAAAGAGAAAATTGTACATAAATGTGGTTCTGCCTTTGAACTGTGACATGCAATAATTGTACATAAAAAACCTTCCCAACATTTTCCCCTTGATTGTTTCAAGGGCAGTTTCTTCATTCACTAATCTTCTGCAAGGACTACTAGCTAACTTTCTTCTTACAAGTTTCAAACAGTTGCAATGTTTCCAGCTTCTGTGCTCTCAAATAAAAAGGAGAAAGCAAAGGTGCTTTTGTGTTGAAAGGACCAAGAGTGTTTCTGCTCTGAAGATGGGAGTATGGTGTCAAGGTTACAAGCTATAGGTAGCAAGGTGACATTCCTGTGTGGCTCAATATTGTGAAATACAGAAATTCTGTTCATTCAACGTCCTCAAAGCAATACAGCCACTTGATCTGCTGGTTACTGAGCCACAGAAGTGCAATCAGAGATATTACCCTGGTAATGCTCACAGACATTTCTGCAGTGCACCTATGTTTACCACACAGAGCCTCAGAAAGGTGAAAGGAAAACTGTATGCAACAACCATGTACCACAGTGTTGAAGGGAAGCAGGGCTACCTAGATGATACTGAGGGAATGTGGGCGAGGGAAAGGAAAGTGTCTTTACCCCTATTTTACAAGTCAGTGCCCAGGTAAATCCACACTTTTCACATGAGTACTCCACACAGATGATATGCCTGAAAAAATACCCAAGAGTCAAAATACATGTCTCTGTTAAAGAGCAGCACGTTGATCTTGACTAGCACATGAATCAATTTTATTTTAAATACAAATATATAAGTTACAGGCATTCTAGTTACTTTCTTAGGCCTCTAAGCCTCTAAGAGAATCAAGTCCATTTGTAAATATAACAGTTTCCCTCCCAACCTATTAAGATGCTTATGGCAAAGAGGGGGTTAAAAAGGGGCTGTTTTAGCAGAGAGCTATCCCTTCCCTTTAGCAGAGCCTGGCATAGCTGTTTACTCCAGCAGAGTTATGTTTCCTCCTTTCCTCCTTCACTGAAAGTGTGGTTACACCCATTCCTGGAAAGAAACAAGCTCTTCGCCCTTGCACCAACCCAGGCTACAGGCTGCCCTGTGTCAGACAGGCAGCAACTCAGCCCTGGCAAAACAAGCCCCATTAAAGACATCTGCTACTTCATCAAAGCTGCAGTTTTCTCCATGTTTAACAGTTGTGGGTGAACCCAGGGAACACCCCACAGCATTAAGTGAACTCTGCACTCTACAGGAATGAAGTTCCCACTTATCCATGCCATAGTGAGCTCTGCAGGCCACAGTGAGCTTTGGAGCACACTTTTCCATCACGTACTTGCATTTTTTTCAAGTTAAGCTCTCTTAACTCTCAGGAAAAAAAAATAAAAAAAATTCATGGATATAGAGGTGGTAATTCTAAAGATCACCCCATCTGTGCAATTTAAGCCCACCCAGCCAATGCTTATCTGAATGCCCTCTTCTAACAGAAAGAGCAGACGTTTACACACAGTAAGACAGTTCTGCTTCTCAATGTCAGTTTCCTTTGCACAAACTTCACAGAAACTTTTCCTAACTATTGCTAGTCACCACTGGGGAAAAAAAAAAGGAATGCACTGTCAGGATCCTTTAAGTTTCTGTGAAACAGGTAGTTAGGCTATAATTTCTCCAGGCACTCCCCCTGCCTTTGCTGCAGCTGCTAGGGAGGGACTGTTCTCTGCAAGCATCAGCTGAGGGAAGTCAGCATTGCCAGCTAGTCCTTTCATTGGGCACATCCCTTTGTAAAAGGCAGGGGAAGAGGACAGCTCTGCTTCCTTCTTAAAATGACAAAAAAGAAGCAGTCAGCCACAGCCAGATCCTTTCATGCTTTTAACACCAAAGTCACTCTTTTTTTTTTAATAATAAAAATTGACCTTGAGGGACTACGAGGCCAGTCACTAGAATCTGAAGAGCTAACTTAGAAATACGAACATTTATGAATATTTAAAATAGCACATACACTCCCTTCTGTGCTTTGGGTCAGTACTACTGCATCTGAAAGCATTGGTCACAGATTTTATCCCAAAGATACTATTAGGATCCAAACATTGTCAACATGTTAGCTGGGTTTGCCTGGGTGTCAAAGCACAAGGCATGGAAGGAAACCACTGTGCTCCAACCAGCTCAGCAATCTCTCATCAATCAAAGGCCAAGACTCCAGTGAAAAGACTCCCATGCAAGCTGCAAGAACATCAGGGCCCTGTCACTGGTCACTGTTTATATTTAGCTGCCCCAGAAATTACTAGGAGTTCAGTATTGAAATTTCTTTTTGTTCCTAGGTGTAAAAGACTTGCCATGGCCACAAGATTATCTTTGCCATTTTTTGCTAAGTGACTGTAAGCTGTTGAGGAGGAGCAGCTGTCACATACTTAATGTGTCATAATTAATGACATAGTGATTAAGTTAAGTAGATTAGAAAAAACCCAAACCCACAAGCATGAAATACAGGACAGCTACACAAAAGTCATTCTTAAGAACCTTTAGGTTATCTAAATAGTATTATAATAGCTTCAGAAAGGTTGTAAAGTACTATATACACTCAGAGACACTCTGCTTTAACACCCACAGTACCTTTGGATATACTTAAGGGAATAAGCTGGATCTCATGTAGATTTTTAGTTCCAGAACTTCCTCTTTAGAAATCAACCACAGATTTTGGGACTTCCTCACAAAAGCAGATAGCTCTGCAGAGCAATGAGTCGAGGCTTAGACATGTACAATGAACTGGAAACCTACTTTGTGCTATGAGCATCATTGAAAATAAGAACAGATTAATAGAACAAATCAGAGGACCTGAAATAGTTAATTGTCTGTCTTATTGTTTAGGAAGGTACTTAATCTCTGACTGGTTTCTGTCCTCCAGTAAGTGTCACACACCCTGCATTACGGAAAGGAAGGGTCTGACTGCTGAGCCAGCGAGTTCAAGCTTCAGTTCTGTGCCTTGAGCCTGTCAAATACTTGAGAGTGTCAAACAGGAGAAAGATCAGGTGCTTAAGGCTACATATTGGTACATGGAAAGAGAGTAAGTGAACATTTCATGCCTTGAAACTAAGCTGTGTTTTCAAAAGGATACTTATGATCAAAGCTGTACCACAGCCTGAAGAGCCAAGCACTTTCCTGCTTCGTCCTGTTCCTACGTGCAGAATCTTGGCCATCCTAAAAGTAGAGATAAAAACATACTCGATTACTTCAGGCAGGAAAATGCAGAACTATATACTCCAATAATTCATAATATAATGTCCTGTCAAAAAAAAAGGAGCCAAATTACTTCAATACTGTATTTGAAACGTAGAAGAAAGCTGTTTAGAGACTTGCTTATACTGAGTTTACTTTCCTTAGAAAGACCAGAAATGACTGCAGAGAACCAGGCTGTCTTCATTGCACTCAAGATACCTTAACAACTCCTCTACCACCAAGTTCCCTGGAGCCTAAAACCTTATCTCACTCTTAGTATAGTAACAGATATAGAAATAACTTCCAAACTGACAAATAAGCCTAACCGATATTCCAAGACTGATTCCTATTGATTGCCTGGTTGGCTTCCTTAACCCTAGGTCTAGGTCTAACTGTAGATGGGTTTTTCGTGATTTTTTCTCTTAAGCATGTTGCTTCCTTGGAAGAACAAGGGAAATTACCATATCTGATAAATTCTCAGAAACCTGATTAAATATATCACATTTAAAGCAAATGTGCTAAACAGAGAATCCATATAAAGATCACAATTGAGGGAGGTCATGCAAATCTCAGAAATGCTGGATCAACCTTGAAAGGGCTAACTGTGTTAAATATAATCTCTTAACTAGCTGTGCTGCAAATCATCACACCAGCTGGTCTGCAGCTGCATTTATTTTTATTTTTGTTACTGTTCAGAGTTTGAGTGTTTTGCTTTGTGTTTTTGTTTTGTTGTTTGTTGTTTGGATGGGGGGGGGGGGGGGGCGGTGTTTATGGCCACAGGCCAGAGTTAAACAGGAAAACAAATGAATGCCTTGTATGAATCATCTTCCAAACCACTGGGAAGGAGCAAGACAGGATTACACTGTGTACTTCTGACCTGCAAAAAATCCATGATCCACCAAGAGTTAAACCTAATACATTTTCACTCCCTCCCCATCCCAAATGATATATTTTCTTTAACTGTGACATACTGTTAATCTTGGCTTGGTGAAAGAAAGAGGAATCCAAGGGGAACTGACTAATGGACTACACTAGTTACACAATGCACAGCTAAAGAGGGAAACGAATGGGTAATTTCTTTATGTTTACATGGGAAAAAGCAAACATGATATTTCCACAGCAGACACTGAATGAGAACAGAATACCCATGCTCTGTTTCCTGTTAAAGCAATTCCTCAGACAAGCTCAGTCTAAACTGGCCAAGCCATCTTTCCACAATACCACTTCCTATATGGTTATATGCTATAATTTTGGCCTTCACCATAAAAGGTGTTTGGAGGCCTGGACTTCTGGTTGTTTCCAGATAGTTACAAAACAAATTTCACCCTTACTGGTAGCCAGCTCCATCATTTCAGCATCTATTTTGTGTGCTGGACACAGGCTTTTACAAAGAACACAGAGATGCCAAGTGCAGTTTCTGAAACAAAAGAGATGCTTCCTGAGCAAGTATCTCTTACCTGCACAGCATGTAACAGGAAAAGAAAAAGGATTGAGAAAAAAAAAAGCAACAGACCAAAAAAACCCCACAAACAAACAAAAACAAAAAACAAACAAAAAGACCCCAAAACAAACAAAAAAACCCACAACAACCAACCAAAAAAAAAAAAATCCAAATCAAAATGAAACAAAAAAATAAGGCAGGAGAAACCACCATGAAAAAAGCTAATCCCAAAGACATTCATCTATCTCTGACCAGCCTGAATACCAGCGTCATCATGCAACACTTTTTCCCTAAGCATCCTCTGGATCCAAAATTACCTGTCATTCAACTTCCTCTAGTATGTTCCTACATAAACAGCCAGCTGTGCTGCTGAAAAATCAGTGTCAAGCAGAACTCTGGAAGAGTGCAAACCAAGGTCTGTACAGAGGAAACTCCCATTTAAGCCTGAGGAATTTTTGAGTTGTTTTGTTTTTTTCCAGACCTTTCACTCCTCCTGTGAATCAACTCAAGTTTATAGATGAGCAAAACTGAAAATTCTGCTATGAATGACATTCTTCCAACAATCTTGTTTGCCAATAGCATATTTCAGGGAAAAAAAGTCAATTCTTGGGTTGTCACTAATGCATGGAAAGCTTCACTAAAGATTCACAGCAACAGTTTGCTGAATACAAATGGCAAAATACAAATTTGCCTGTGCTCCTTCTCCTTCAGCCAGGTGAAAGGCAGTCCAGGCAGGATCCAGCTGGTATGTGGTTTGGTACACAAGAGTCAAGATCAGATTAGCAAACTTAATCTTGAATTCAAAGCAAGTCCAAGGACCAAAATTTGGTATCAAGGAAGAGGAGCTGAAAGTATGACCTCTGAACTGAGAAGAATTATTAATGCAGCAGCATGCTAAGATCAAGCATGTTGGGTAGGTGGGGGAAGGGGAAAGTTCATTGTTATATGGAGGGTATTAGTAGATTTGGGAAGGTTTGTGATGCCTTACATATACAGAAAAATGTGACCACAACAGCATTACACCCAAAATCACTGAATGTTTTCCAGTGGGCATTACTTGAATATTACAAAGCAAAATCCCCTACTGACTTGCCAGTAGGGAGAGAAAGGTTTTATCCAAGCATACAACTTCTGCATTTTTCTATTGTCTTAGTTATAAAATAAGAGCAGCCTAATAGAGAAGTTATGTGATTACTTACTCCTTGTAAGACTTGAAAGCTGTCATTAGTAGGTGGAGGATCCTGATCTGGGTCAACCCCAACCCTACAGAAACATTAGGAAAACAAAGCAAGTGGTGTTACTGAGAGTTGCAAATGCTGTAACTTGGGCAGAATGCATTTTAAAAGCACTTTAAGCATCCAGCAAAGCTGCATCAGAGAGGTTATAAGAATAGATTGAGGAAGAGGTGTCCATTACTCCCTTGCAGTTACACAGCTATAAACAAGATACTTTTTCACTCAAGTAACTGCTTTAACTCTACGTTGGCATCAACTTTAACTGCTTACCTTTGTTGCCAATTTTTTAGAACACTGGAAAATACTATTTTTGCCTTTAAAAGTGGATGACATCCTCTTCAGTGGAAAGTATCCCTCATTTCCAGCAGGAAGAAAACAGAAACTAAGGATAAAGCCCAGCCTAAATATTTCCCACAGCAAATAACTGCCAGATAAACCTGAGAATGGCTGAAATATATGATTTTAAAAAGATACACACACTCCATGTTTTAATGCACTATGGGAAACAAAAAATATTTTATAAAGGGTCGCAACATTAATTTGCTGTGAGTTTCATACACCTAACACAACACAGCCACAGTGGATAAACAAGTGGCCTGTAGTCCAGCTTCCCATCTGAGTGAGGCAGGGTTTGTGTAAAGAGATGGTGGGTGCTCATATATTAAGAAGAAACTGTATACTCACTTTTGCATAGTTAGAAAGCATCTTATTACTGAGCCATCCGTGCACATAGGGCTCCTATCCAAGATTGGCATTTAATCCTTGTAATTATGTTCAGGTTTTTCTGGTCTGGTTTGGGGTCGACTGGATTTGTCTATTTTATATCCTATTCATGTCCTGATCTCTGTCATCTCTTGTAGAATCTAAACCCCTAACCTCAAAAGTTAGATAAGATTCTCGTCTCAAATGTGTTGTTTCAGTTCCACCATGTTGCATAATAAGTGTGGGAAAACACATCTAACACCCATTTCAGACAATAAGATTTTGTTAACGTTGTCACTTCTACTTTTGTAGAAGGGACTGAGCTGGTTTGGTGCAATTTCCTTGTTACTTAGACTTTTGGTCAGCTATTCATAGCCATGTATATTTATAGGGTGTTTATGCAACAGCCCTAAGAATCACCAGAAACCAAGACAACCTTGCTGGTCAGACCATACCATTGGTTTGTCCCAGGGACACCATGCTTGGATCAAATAAAAAGAGAACACTTTCAAATAGCTTCCAGGGCAGCATTTTTTGATAGAACAATAAAAGAAGAAAAGTTTTAAGTCATCCTTGTGGACTCACAGCCAGCTCAAGGCCTCACGTGAGTTAATACAGTTCAGGGAAAATCCAGAAGGCTGCTCTGAAGCTATATAACTAGTGCTGACCCACTTCTTTGCTTGGATTTTTTTCTTTTTTTCTGAGCCTCTTGTTCTTTCCTCATCACTTCCTTTTTCAACATATAGAGTCATCTCAAACTTTAGGCACACTTAGCCTGGAAATTCCTTGGCACTGACCAGCCTCAGAACTGAAAATCTTCACCAGTTTAAGGGAACACTGGATACACAGATTGAGTTCTGGATTGTAACACATGCTAAAATAAAACACCACACACAAGAGCTCTGAGAGCTTACAAGGGCTGAAATATGACTTGGCTATCACTACATAAGAACAGGTTTTGGCAGGGAAACTGGTTATCTACTGCAGAAAGCCACAAGCAACATCAGGAAACCAACTCAGTACAGTAATGTATGTATATACATAAGAGTATGCATTCCTTTGTAAGTACAGATGAAAATAAAAGAAAAATATTTGTGGCTTTCCAAACGCACATGGGGGAAGGTTCAATGTGCTATGCACAGCAACCAGGCTCATGTTGGCTGTGTTAGCTGACTGTGTGAATGGGGAGTTCAAGAAGCTCATTCCAAAAGATGAACATAGCTTGCATTCCCCAAATAGTTTTTACTCCCTGGGCTACCTATTCACTTCACAGTACAAAAGAAAACCAAACAATTCAGTGTCTCAGCTTTTACTTGATTTACAAGGTTGTGCATTTGTTTTGGGGATTTTAACTGCCCTCAGGTAGGGGAATGGAAGACCAAAGCAGGATAACCACACTGTTCAGTGTAAAGTCATAGTATATCACAGACCAAGAATTTGGGTTCACTGTTGTGCTGAGGAGGCAAAGAAAACTTTTCTATATTAGCATGGTTCAACATTTAGGAAAAAAAATCATACTACAGATGTTCCTTTCAATATTGAAATAGTACATCCACACAGAGTTGTCCATTTAATTTTTTTTCAAAGTTATTCATCAAATGAATTTATATTTTGAATATTTATAATTAATTCTTTTTCATAAATCACATTTTTTAAAAAATTACTCTCAAAGTCTGTTCCATAGCTCAGAGATTAATATACATTTAATACATTTCCATTTTGAATTCTCACAACTACATTTTGTATCTTTCAAACAGTATGCTCTTATCCTCTATTCTAGCATCATTTGTATAGGAAGCTTTACTTTTTGGTAGCAAGCCTGACTGTTTAAGTTTCAAGGTTAAATACCCTGATCTCATGACAAGCATCAGGTTTTTTTTGCAGGCCCAGCCCCTAGAATTCTAAGGAAATGTCACCTTTATCACTTGAAACAAAGCAAAACCGAAAATCAGTCAAGTCTGTCCCAACCTCCTTTACAGTGAAAAGCACAGAAAACACTTAGTTCTTTCATCCTTTCTTAACTACTTCAATAATAAAAGTATGAGTAAAGCTGATGCATGTATGTCTTCAACATTGATTTTCTTCTTATGCTGAAGAGAAAAAATCCATTTCACATGCTTAATATATTCTAAAAGCTTCCTGTAATTTAAATGTGCTGTAAAGGTCAATATCAGCTTTCATTTATTGAACCTGTTTTATAAATTAAACTGTTACTGGATGGATTTACACAGATCCCCTCCCAGTGGCACATGGAGGGCAGCCTTGCTATAGGCTGGGCTGTTTTGCTCAAACCCCATAGCAGAAAGGCAGGGTGAAAACAATGTTTTATTGAAGAAACACCTTTGTGATGGGGACTGAGGGGCACAACCAAAGCCAAGGTAGTGCAGATGCCAGCAAGCATCTTCCTTTTCCCTTCCACTCTTTCTGAGAGCCCTTTGCAGCAGTTGTGTGGGGATTCCCCAAGGCTGTACAGTAAGTAACTCTTAAAAAGATTTCAGATGAAAAGTATGAGCAGTCTTATAGCTGTAACAATGCATATATGTTTCAAATTTGGTGAAAAATCCATTTATTTCCCCCACTGGAATCACTTTGGTATCTGATAGACACCTTATTCCTTCAGTACAATTACTAGTATGTAAAATTCAGACACCTTTATTTCAGCCTTGGGAAAGTCATTGGACTCTGTAGACAAGAGTATGTAGTATAGTATAAAAATTAATCCAGTTTAAATGTATTTCTTCACTCCTCCCTAACAAAAACTTTTCTTTTAAGGCAAAAAAGGCTTTTCATGCTTTAAGATCTCTGTAATAGCAAAGGGACTAGTCTTGAGCTCCTAATGCCCAACACCAAAACACAGCATTTCTGTCCTCACCTGATTCCTGGACTTCTTGGTCTTTATCCTACAGCTACAACTCCGACATCACATGTAGGAGAAGAACTACTCAGATTTGATATCTCAAAACATTAAGCTTATGTAAAATTCAGTAATTTAAACAGTGTGGGAGAAAGTGGCTCACACATGAAACTGAACTAAGTGGATGGAAATGAATGGTAAAAAGGTGTATGGAACTACATCAAATTCTCTACTACATCATTTTTAAATGGGTGGAATAATTTCCTCTGATACTTCAGAAACTCTTCCACGGTCCTACAATACATGGATGACAAGTTACCAAAATACCAGGCATTACTAGATTTAGCATGTGTAATTACTATTGGCAACAGCCACAAATGACTGTGATCGATAACAGTTTGTACAGATAATCTGAGAACTAACATACTGCATCTCCAGCAAATCTAGTAGCTTGTTGGAAACCTTCAAGTGGGACAAGATACATGAAAACTTTTCATTGCCCCATCCCAAAGAACTTTCTTTACATAAATATTCTATATGTTTTTATATACATACACATCCCCTATAGATGTCATTTAGAGATTTATCTTATTTTAAATTCTCTAACCATTTATCTGTTCTAAAAGCACAAACCAGAATCCCTCCTCTTCTCTGGTTGATATCAGTTTTTAAAAATATATCCCCAAAGAGGCTGGGTTAAATCATCTATTAGGTTCCTTCCAACCTGAAGAGTTATACAAAATAACCTTAAGCAATGCTTAAGAATATCTTTGTGATTAAAGATCATATGATCAAATCCATGGTTTTCAGCTTTCAAGTCTTCCAAGGCCAGAGATTCAAGTTTTGCTTTATTAAATATCTATACACAGAGTGAAAGAATGTGTTCTATAGTTTCATTTTGTTAGACACAATGTGTGATCCACACTCTCACAGCTCAGAATAAGTGAATAGACTCAGAGTTGAGGAACATCTACAGCACTCTCAGAAAAGAAGCAGCAGCAGCATGCCACAGCATAGAAAAAGAGCACACACCCAGTGTTACAAAGATGAAAAAAGCCAAGCACCAGGTTAATGTGTCATCAAGGAAAGCACAGTATCACCTGAAATACAGCCAGTGGCTTTCACTCATCTCTTCCACCGATGGAACATGGTCACCAACTCTGGTACAGTACAAGAATGCAATGTGAGTAACAAAAATGCTCATGAGATGGGGGCTCTACAGAGCTCTCCAGCAAAACAAAGCAAACCAACAAAAAAAAAAATCCATACCAAATCAAAAAAGACAAAACATACATGAACAACAATGGCAGAGCAATGACAAAGTGACCAAAAATCCAAAATTAGCAATGGCAGCAATTTTTGATTGACATAGCCAGTAATATTCTTCATTCGTTCAGATCCCAGCTGGCAACACATCTGTATTGATGACAGACTACATCCTCCAGGAAACCAGCTTCAGTAGCTCTCTTTGGTGCTGCACACAGACAGAGCCTAAGACAATTCCTACCACTTCAGACCTGCACATGGCCTGAAAGAAACATCACAGGAAGTAGTCACAGGAAGCTGTACATATATGAGAGGGGTCATCAATACTGCCTGGTTTCAGAGCACTCCAACTGGTAACAAGCACTAAATCACTCCATTGTTTTAACTAAAAATTGACTATCAGTTTTTGATTTAATCTCCAGTCATAGCAGAGTCTGGTTTTACTCTCTGCTTTCCCTTTTTCCATTGTGTTTGTGGGGGGGTTTTGAGGTGCAAATGGAAGCATTCTTGGCTTCCAGTATTTTTCACATACATTCCTTAGCAGCCTTTGGGGTTTTCTCCCCCATATTTTTCCACGAAGGCACGTGTCAAGAACTGTATATTGCTTATGAGAAATAAAAGCCCAGATGATCAGAAATCCACAATGGCCTTACTTTAGAAAAAGCAGGTGTACACACCCTGGTTGCAGGCTGACATCTTGACTAACCAAATATTTAAGGCCGTAGCTTGTGATACGAAGAGCATGTACTCATCTAATCCTTGAATATCAAGGCAAACACCAGAATTTAGATAGCTTTGTTTTGGATTCCAGGTTCAATAGTTCTTTTCCCATGCCAACATATACTCCAGGTCAGAGTACTCTGCTCCCTAAGGCCATCACTGAGATGGTTCTTCATACACAGCAAAAACTAAAATTAAAAACTGCCCAATAACTTCCCTTCTTTGACTTCTTTCTCTTTCCTGTGTCTTTGCCAAGTTAGTATACTAAAGTTTTCCCAGATGTCTGTAATGAGTGCAGCATTTTTGGAAAAATTTAGCTATTTTGGAAGAGTTCAACAGTTTCTCAGAAGATGGCTGAGAAAGAAGAGAACTCCCACCACCATGTTTTTAAAAAAGTTAAAACCCAATCCCTAAAAACCTCTGGAATTAGGAAAAGTTGTCTCAGGTTGTTTTTAGGATGCCTTTGTGTATTTGTTTACTTAACCTAACCAGGACAATGACTCCTGAAACTGCTGGCCAAGGCTTGCCAGAGCTTGGCAGTTCAACTTATCTGATCTGTGTGCTCTAGATGTGTCTCTACCCAACTCCTACAGTGTCTTCCCCACACTTTTTCTCTGTGGTGTGAATTGCTGTGTTTCAGAGAGCAAGAAAAGGAATGCTTACTTCCAGAGAAAGAGGTAATCTCTTTCCTACTAAGGGAAAGACCCAGAGGGGTGAGGCTGGAGGCCTGGAGGCTGCACTGCCTCACTATTAAGGGAGATTCAAGACCAATGATGAAAAACTAGAGATTGGGAAAGAAGGAGGAAGAACAGAAAAACTAGGGAAAGACAACTGGAAGAAACTACTGGAAGAGATGGGCAAGGAAAAATGCCACAACAGAGGGCAAGGGACAGTTCCTGTGTCTGTGTGTCTGCCTTCAAGGGCAGCAGTGAGTGGCTGTGAAGGATCTAAGTAATACAAGAATGGAAACAGGCTGCAAAACAGGAGGATGTAACCTCCTATCTGTCATCCCCCACCCCATGGAACAGGGCATGAGGCTGGATCCCAGCATCAGCACTTGCCTCCTGCCATCCCAGCACAGCAAGGTTGGTATGTAATGCACATTTTATCATTGCACCACCCTGGGCAAGAGAATGGAGTAAAACCACCAAGCCAACACTTTTACCACCATTCCAGATTGTTAGGTAGCTCACATAGCAGCTGGATGAGAGTTAATGTTTCCATATTTCTTTTTCACTTTGCTCTTTTACAGAAAAAGAAAGATCACTAAATAGAAAGCTCTTTAAAGATTGTATAAGCAAAGACAGACATAAGGCACTAAATATCTAAGTTGACATTGTGCAACCTTTAGCTTTTATGGTAAAAAGAAACCAAAATTATTTTAAAGTGTAAGGTATAATGATTTGAGATTTATAAAAAGGTTTCTAAGTATAACTGAAATTACTTCATTAAAATAAGCAATAACTTCCGCATTTGGAGCAGGTTATGAAGGAGAAGAAGGCACTAATCCATGTGTTGCTTCATTCAACATGAAAAGAACCAGGTCACTAACCTCTAATCAAAAATGGAAAACAAATTGTTCTGCAATACAAATGCTAGGAGTTCCCTTTTTTCCTGTGACGGATAAATGAAACAAGAAGTCAGCTATTTTTTTAAAAAGAGGAATGTTGCCAGTGGTTTTGATTTACATAGCTCTCAAGTTTGCTGAAACTGTTGAAGCTTCAGCCAGGAAATTGTTTCTTTGTTTAGGTCTTAAAGGATGAGACTACATTTTTAATATCCAGGTCATGGTTTAGTTTTTAAGAAAAAAAAAAATCTAGTACTAAGAAAATGTAACTGTTTACCACTCAAATGCTTGGATGTGTCTCACTGATAGTCAGCCAAGGAGCTCTAACATATGATATCATGGCTTTTACTCCAGTTTCTGGTATTAGTTTTTAATTTCCTTGGCATCAAGTGGCAGAAATCAAAAGCATCTAAAGATTCTGTTATTTTTTTACTCAGATTATGAAGTTCTGACCTCACTTTTCCAAACAGTTAAACAGCAAACTGAAGTTATGCCTCTGCTACAAACCATAGGTCCTTTGCTTAGCTGCATATGAAAGCCTGGTCCCTGGTAACCTACCCTACCTTAAAAGATACCTGCTCACCCAAATACCTACAATTTTCAGAACAGCAAGAGGAGGTAGAGAGTATTTTTTGCCTATTTTCCACCTTATACTGCTTTTTACTTTACCAAAACCTCATTTTCATGTTAGCCTCTCTACCCTTTGCCTACTTTTAATATTTCAAATCATGGGAGGGAAGAGACCAACAGTAAGTAAAGAGCTAAGCATGCATTCCAAATGCTAGACAATTAACAGTGTGGCCAGAAGGCATGGAAGGCATGTGCCTCTTTCTCTAAGCCACACCAAAGCAGTTCTGGATCCCTGTGTAGGCGTTGCCCCTCGCATGCACACAGCTGCTTCCCCAGGAACTCTGTGGTACTGGGCCAGGCTGACACTCCTGGCTGGAGTCAGCTCCCTGGTACAGTTCTACTTAAATCATGCAGGCACCACCTTAAATAAGAATAATAAATAACACACCCTTTGGTTCTGGTGTCTGTCTTGGCTCCTCTGACTTGCCCAGACATGGGTCTTCTATTTACATCCACACTGAAGAAAGGCCAGCTACTTCATGAGGACTCGGCAATGGCTGGCTAGCCTTCCTTCCTGATACAACTGGTGTGACTTTCACATCAGAGCTGAACTCCTTGGGTTCCCCACAGATCCTGATATCTAAGTCCAACATACACATGGCATTAATTTCCTACATCCTTTCATTTCATCTAGGAAGAAAATCACCTATTTTATAACCTCTTTTCTGCTAAATAATCCTGTATGCAGCCACTACTTATTTCCAGCCTCTGGCAATCGAATTTAAGGGGCAAGTACCAAGGCTCAGAAAGTACCCTAAGGACAAATTACCTACTGTACAGCCTCAGGACTGCATCAGCACTATACACTGCTGCTGAGTGAGGCACTAGGACAACAGCATCTCACCTTCAACTCCTCCTGTTTTCCTCTTCCACTGAGTAGAAGGGGATGGAAAAGAGATAACTGGCATAATTTTAAAATTCAGCTGGAAAATAATTTGTCCCTTTTTTTCTTTCTTTTTTTTATTTTCCCCAGCAGAAAGTGTTCTAACCACTGAGGTTACCTCACCGGCATTGAGTTTCTAATTCCTGATCAGCTGCACACAGCTGCCACCTCCTGGCACAAATCTGATTTCCTGTGCTCCCAGAAGGTGCCGACTCCACCTCTGGCAGGTCAGTGCCTACCGAGCCAGCTGTAAGCAGACCCATGCAGTTCTCTAAGATGCTTCCTATATAGAAGAATATAACCTACATACATAGAGCTGCCTTGTTATATATGTTACCCGTCCTTTGACAGGAAAGTTAACTCTTTAGTTTCTGTCAACCACGCCAAAAAGGGACAGTTAAAATTACTGCTTACTACATGGCAAGGATGGGTAAATCTCCCCCACAAAACTACAGCTAAACACTCAAAACTATGCTTCAGTCAGCTACCTTTTGGTAGTTACTTCTCTAGGAATGGTACCATAGCCTTTACAGCTGTTCTGCCTTGTTGGCCACACTAGTGACTTTTGCAAGGATAAGCCTGGAATGGATCCCTATTTTGAGGGATAAGCCTGGAATGGATCTGGGGTTAGTCCTCTCTGCCTGTAGGACCAGCTCATCAGCCAGGCTTATGGAGTCTCACTACTGAACTAGATTAGCTAAAGGAGGAAATATAACCTTGGATGCTTCCTGGTTTGAATGGAGGAGGACGAGAGGAAAAAAGCTGCAACCACAGAATGATTTTGCAGTTGGCCAAGGGCTGGGCCACATGCAAGAATTCAGTCCTGTCCTACCGCTGATGACTGAAGGAGCCCTCTGGCAGAGGTGATGGTTGATTGCACTCACAGCTTGTACAGCTTGTATTGTTTTATTTCCCCTCTATTTATCTTTGTCTCCCAAACTTCCAAAACTTCAAGAATTACAATATGTATGTCTTTAACAATAATTGATTTGTGATTCTCTAGCTAAATACATTCTCTAGCTACATCTCTTGATAAATATTCTCAAATATGAAAGTACATGCAGTCAAAAGTACTAAGTATTAGCCAGGATTTATAGTCAGACATCTATAATCATGCAACTGACCATTTTCACAGACCTCCTCAAAACAAGAGGAAACACACCCTGAAGACCAGCAGGATCCCATTTATCCCTTAGATAACATCAGGTTTTGTTTAAAGTACATTCAGCTTAGCACCACTCAATAAAGAATCCACTGAACTTAAAAACCTTAACAGGCCCATTACAAAGACCCAAGAGAAAGGGAACAGTCTTAGTATAATACAAAATTTATATGGGACTAGATGAATTCTTGCTTTTCAATATAGAGCTGCTTTATCAGGCAACACTATTGCATATCCTGCTGGACTGACAAAGACCTAGATACCTACCTTTAGGCTGAATCCCAGCAGCATCAGTACATTTTCTTCACCAGACTGCACTACCGCCTTCCTCTATAAAATATCATGCTCTAAATACCTACATATATATATAAATACCGTGTTCTAAATGTTCCTAGCAAGCATCAAGCAAGTTCTGTAGAACTGTGCCAAATTAGCACAGCTGCCTGTTGGAAAGTGCAGTTCCCCCAGCCACAGCTGCACACCTACCTGATGTTCAGCCATGACAGCATGGGGGTTGTACCTCCACCAACAATCCACACAGTGAAGAACACGATGAGCAGAGTTGTTGAGAACATCATCTGGTGGGAGTAGGTAGCAGTATCTCGTATAGCCAGAGCAAATGCCATGGCTCCCCTGAGACCTATCAGAAAGGATGAAATAACACAGCTTCAGAACTGCAGCACTGACTGTGGAGAGCACAGCACCTTTCCTTGCTCTCTCCCACAAAGTGTCAGGCAGAAAACACTGGGCTCCAGCAGGTTTTCATTTCCTTAGATTCCCTGCTAAATTATGTCCTGGGATAATTTACAACAGAGTGTTGTAACTTTCCTGGTTTCCTATGACTTAGAGAATTCACAGGTGCTGTGAAAAGGTGTATATACTTCCAGAAATTAACACGAAAGGAAGACAGAAACAAACAAGTTGTGTACAACAGCAAAATATTGTGTAAGTCAAGCAGCTCCCTGAATCCAGAGGAAAATTCAGACTTTTCCAGTTGAATCCATAATTGAAATGTGAGTTCTTGCCATCACATTTTTATCAGCTAGAAAAATATTCTACTTAATTACATGGTCACAGGCAGACTATACCTTTCCTCCTCTCTTCTATTCCCAGTTATGAAACTTCACTAGCAAGAACAAGCCATGGCACTGGGCCATCTGCAGACTTCTTATGTAGAGGAATCACAGGATGGTTAAGGTTTTAAGGAGCCCCTGGAGTTCATCTGGTCCAATTCCCCTGTTTGAACAACCCCTGCTCAACCTGCAGTAGGTTGCACAGGGCCACATCCAGATGGCTTTTGAATATCTCCATGGATAGAGATGCCACAACCTCTGGGAAATTTCTACAATGCTTGGACATAGTAAAAAAGGTTTCCTGATGTTCAAACAGAAAACCTCATGTGTTCCAGTTTGTGCCCATTACTTCTGGGCCTGGCACAGGGCACCACTGAAAATAGCCTGGCTCTATCCTCTTTATATCCTCTTGTGTACAGAGGATTTCCTGGAATTTCTTGAGGATGCACATGTTTAGACACACAGTACATAATTTGCCTTATATTACAATCTTAAACAGTCATCTGTGTGACAGAAATTATAAGTCAATTTAAGTCAAATACCTTTGTCCAACTATGTGGGAAAGGGCACCCATAAATACACCTCAATTTTCTCAGCAGGTACCTGTTTCTGCACGACATGAACATCATTTCAGCTATAAATAACCTTTTAAAAGAGATACATCCCAATTCTCCTGTGTCCTTCACAAGCACTTCAAATGAAAATGCTCTATTCTCAACATGAGATGCTGCTTGCTGTGAGCAGGTAGCATTTCAAGATGTCAGCCACCCCAGACATGGCACACTTTCCATAAAGGCTGAAAAATACATGATGGCATGCTGCAACAATCAGTAAGCCTTCCCTTTAGGATGCATGAACATGGATCATAAAAACAGAAGGTAGAAAAGTTGATTGCTTATGAGTTAAAATTAAGACTTTTTGCATTGCCCAGAATTCTTGCTCTTACCTGAAAACATCATCATGTGCTGAAAGCTCCAGCTGATCTTATGCCTTCTGCCCAAATTCAACAAGAAGGAGAGGGGGTAGATATGTGCAGCTCTGCCCAAAAAGATTGCAACCTGTTTGCAGCTGAGGGTTAAGGATTTCTTTTTCCTGAGGTACTCAGTTTTCAGTACCTGGCTTTAACATGAAGCTTTTGTTTTAGTGAGAGATTTACATTATGATATCAAGTGTTCTTCCTATAGCTGTGTATCTAAAGCAGACTTTTCCCAATTTTATCCAACTTGTGCATTCAAAAGTGATTGCACAAAATGCAAATTTTTACTAATATAACTAAGTTTTTAGTTGCACAGTGAAATTATACCTGGTATTAAAATGACCAATTGTACAAATGAAGTCTTTCCTTTGAAAATTCGCACTTTAAACAATTATCACCACCAACATTCAACTTTGAGTTTTGGAACAACAGAAATGCAGCCCTGTATAGAGAGGGGAAAACAAGACCAGCAAGTGGCCCACTCCATTATGACTCCTGCAGAGGCAAAATCTCCTGCTGGCCAGCAAACACTTACCAGTACAGAGTTACTAAGAATATAAATCCAAAAGCCATTTGTCAGCATTAGAATGTAGTTGAAAAAGAATAGTGAAAGAGTACTGCAGAAATTCATGACAGTAGGTGGCAAGCACCCCCACTGTGGTGCAAAACATCCAGTGGTTCCAGTGAAGAAGCAGAAAGCTGGAAACACTCTCCACCATATAAGGAGCACTTTGGGAAAAACTAGAGTTGTGGGCTGAAATCCTATAAAACACCAAAATGGGCTGAAGCCAAACAAACATTTTTGATCATTTGCTGCTGGGATAGGAACATAAGAATAATACATCTCCCATGGAAAAGAAATAAAGAGAATAAAGAGCTCTAGACACCACTGAGTTGTTGCCATAACTAAAGTAAAGCAATACTGTCAGCAGGGAATATCTCTAGGAAAATCAGACGTTGATTATTACTTTGTACAATAACCCTCACATAATTATTCCAAGCAACTTTTATACCAGTCCTTTTGAAGACTGCAGAAATCAGACATCAGAAGCCATCAAGACTAACATATGTAGGAATAATAGCTAAGATTTTGCCAAGGATGCTGAGGCTCCAGCTCTGCCTTTACAGTCCAGCCTTTCACTTTCAACAGCTGGTGATGTCTTTACATTTCCCCCCTGCAGGTTGTTAACCCAATGGGGACCATAATGGGTGCTAGTACTAGTTGCCCTCCTCACAAAGGTAGAAAAGCACTCAAGAGGCAACAGAGGTTAAGTGTAGGGGTAGAAAAAGATGTGGAAGATGTATTAAAAGGTGAGTAGGTAGGTAAACAACTACTGAAAACAAACCCAAGGGAGACAGCACAACTTGAAAGAAGATGGAAGGCCACACTAAGCATGAAAAATTGCATTGCTTAGTATACCAGGTGCAACTATTCTGTTCATATCTTTGTCCACTGTCTGCAGGGCTCTGAAGCATTTCCTAGGTCAGAAAAGTGGATGTGAAGCGACACGAGAGAAAATTTATTACTGTTCCAGGAAAAAAGTAAATGGCCGAAGGAAAATAAAGACAAATGTGATAAATCCTGAGAAATACTACAGAAAACAGCAGAAAGAAGAGAAAATATGTACATCTCACACATGACCATATTTATATGTCCTTTTATGGGGTTTTACCTCCATTGCCAATAGCTCTACTTCTGCAGCAGGCAGAGGGAAATGAAGACAGGAAGACTAGTTCCCATTTCTTCATGCATACTTATAATTCTGCTGAATTTTCAAGCAGCCAGGAATATAGTGAGGAAAGAGTTACACAATCTATTTCAACAGGGGCAGGACGCAGAGCTTACATGAGTGTGACTACTACAAAGTCTTCAGTTCTGCGGAATTTGAGAGTCAGGTACCAAGTCAACCAGAGACAATGGCAGAAAAACCTTTAATTTTAATTGTGTACCCTTCATGTCATGGTCTGCACCCCAGCTCAGTTCCTTCCTCCTCCCATCACCTGAGATGCTGACATCTGGGGCATTGCTCAAAGAAGATCTATTCACCCACATTCCTTTTTATGTATTTGAAGTTTGCCCCTTACTTTCTGAAGGGGCCACTAGAAGGGGAGAGAAAAATGAATCCTTTTCTGGGTCTCCAAAGTTCAAATACAAGAACAACACAAGCAGTGTTGGCTGTCAATAGCCAAAGCATGCAGTAAAGCATATTCATTTACTTATCTATTGAAATTATATGGCTTCTAACCTTCAGGTACAGAGCCAATAACTGTGTCACAGACGCCTTAGGGCTTTGATGTAAGGTGCAACCATAGATTTTTCTCAAAATTATTGTGCCTGCAAGACATTAGGGAAACTTAGGCCAGCCACCATCCTCTGTTTGGTATAGCCAACAGCCATCACAAGTTTTTGGGCACATAAGACAATAGAGAAACCACACACGATGTGGAAAAGGATACAAAAGCTCCAATAATGAAAACTGGGCTGAATATGTGCTTCTGGAAAGTAAACAGTGCCAAGCCCATATAAGAAAATATGAAGTTCTCAGCCAGGAAGTGCAACACCTCAAAGAGCTGGAGAGAAAACCATCACATGTTAAAGGCCAAGTAAAAAAGATCCTGTAAAAACAAAATTTTATGGACAATGCACTGCAAAAAAAGGTAAAAGACATCCTTGCCTGCTTAGTGCGACTCCTTGATTCAACTGACAAGTTATTGTATGTGTAATGTGCCTGGGTAATTCCACAGAAGAGGACAGCCACCACACCTGTGAACAGAACTACATGTCAAAATCAGCCTATTTACTGTCAGCTCACCACACTTTTCCTTCACGTGCTCCTTTTAATTCATACATCATTCTTAACCTTGAGATTTTATGACTCTTCCGTTCAAGCGAGTGAGATTCCAGGTTAGGGAACTGCTGTCTGAACCAAACCATTGCCTTTGTTACACAGTGAGCTGCAGCTAAAACATTGAACAGAATGCAAAGAAAACAACAACCCAGCTTTAAACACAAACATATTTCTCATTGAAAAGCTTTAGTGAGAAAGCTGTGCTTGAATCCAAGCAACTCACCAGTAAATCCACAAGCTTCTGCAAGCAAGAAAGTGCTCCAAGACATCAAGAAGAAGAGAGCCGTTTCCAGCAGGGGGAAGCAGTGTAACTTGGTAAACTTTGTCACGTTAAGTCACTTGTTAAGGTATCAAAAAGAAATCCTTTGACTTCTCTGTTCCCAACATTTATGAAAAACACTTATGTACTGACAGCCCATGCTTGTTAGAAAACAAAACACTTTTGATATTGAGAAATACAAATTCCAACACATCAAGGCAAACTTCAGACTCAACTTGCAACAATCAGTTTTGGATATTTTTGTTGTATATCCATGGCATAAAGTGTGGCTCCACCTCTTAGAGGCAATATTATCTTATTCTGTGGTTCCCTTTGAAGTGCTAGCAAGGAAGGGGTATATACCTTCTGTTCCTTTTAGACTGTGTGCCTTGGCTTTTCAGGGGATTGGAGGGGGAATGATGTTTTTTCATCCCTGCCAACCTCAATTACAAGTCCCGCTCCCACCTTCAAATAAAGCATAAAATGCATTCAAGAACATTTAATTTACAGAGCTGTTCTTGACTACAGCAACCCTAAGATCAGTAAGATTTACAAGAATTTTTCTTCCCAGATTTGTTAATAAGTCTTTTCCAGCAAGCATGGCTACTTCAGTACTTTTAAGGAAAAACAATTTCTGCCTGCAAAATGTATTTCCTGTCCTTGTGCTGATGTGTTTTAGAGAAAAAGCCAACTCAGAGCAGCTCAGTCTTTCAAAGGAAAGAAAAAACAAGTTCATCTTGCAGAGGAGAGCAAAACCCGAGGAACATCAAAGCACACACTGAATTAACAATTCATACAGCTACTGGAGAAGCGGAATAGATTTCAATAGTGTTAAATTTAGCTCTTCACACACTACAAGAAATAGTTGTTCACCTATTTAAAGAATCCTTTTGGTGTTGGGTTTTTTTTTTCCTAAGCACTACTCTGGCATCAGGTAAACATTAAACAGCACACTGTATCTGAGGTGCAAACAGCTATACACAGTTCATATGAAGGCAATCAGTACCAACTCTCCACTCACACCTACTTCGTGCTGACTTGGACTAGGACAAACAAACTCCAAATATACCTTCATCCATGATCTTACTTTGTCAGAAGGTTGCCCTCAGAACAAAGCCCAGAGCATCATTTAAAAAAAAGATTCTCTGTGTTGGCATTACACCAAATATAAAACACAGCATACTTTTTAAACAGCTGTTAATTCTGCACAGAAACCACCCCTAAAACTTTTGAGCTCAGCTGAATTCCTCCCCACCACTTCCCCCAAATAGATCTATTTTCTAAAATCATGCTTCTGAAGAAGCAACATCCACCATAACAAAAACTGGAACCCATTTCCCCACAGAGTACTCAGAAAAACCCAGTGCCTGCCTCAAGGGACATTCATGGATGCCTAAGGAAACTGGATAGCCACAGTCACGTCATAGGAGAGGAAGAGGTTGAACCTTGTTCCCCTGAAATTAGGCAAGGGGCCTTGTCAGAACCAGTTCCTTATTTCCAGTCTTTTCTGGCAGTTTTGTGAATCAAACTGTTTATTCCCCTTGCTATTATTGTAAGTAACCATACCAAAATATTTCATTAAATCTTATAATAAAACCTATGCTCACCATTTTGGAGGAAGATCAAGGTGAGAGAGAGGCAGAAAAGAACATTTTATTATTTCATATAATTGATCAAATTGAAATGTTAACTGAAACGAAATAATTATTTATTTTTTCTTAACTCTTTTCTTTATTTGTTGGACGTGGCCTTGTATTTCACCTTTTCAACCTGTCAGATGCTGCAATTTAGTAAATATATACAATATGGTACTATAATTTAACTATTTAAAAAAAAAACCACAGACAGCTTGCTGAAAGCCAGAATAAGTTCTTGTATATTATCCGCATCATTTGTAAACCAAGTATTTTATCTATTGTCAAAGAACAGTGCATGACTGCATGAAACACCTTACTCAGAGGTATAGGTACTTCACACTATAGGATTATTAACTTAATTCATAATTTATGGATTCTAATCAGCTATGAATAGTAAAATGCAAATTTGTTTGCTTCTACAGCATTGCATGGCATTAAGGATGTTTCCAAAAGAAAATAGTCATATAATTAAACAACCAAAAAAAAGAACAAAACAAAACCCAAACAGAACAAAAAGAAAAATATCCTCACCACACACACAAAATGCCACCAGAGTTGCTTTGTTCTGAACAGCCTCACATCACCTTCCTGAGCACAAGAAAAAGCAAGGATTGGTTGCTGCTTCAGAAACATAATTTTACGAAGGGGATCTGAATGCATTTCAGCCTTAATTAGTAGGCAAGCAGCAAGCCAAATCCCACAACAACTGAATTTGAGCAGTGAGAGCTATGGATGGCTGGTAGCCTAAAAGCCAGAGGAAGAATCGTGGTTCTGGGTCACATTGACTGCAGATCAGTGGAACTGAGATTGAACATTAAAGCACCAACAGCACATCTTTCCCCATTATACTTAAAGGGTTTCCATTATGCAGACATGGCAGGAAAATCTACACAGTGTGTATATAAGATAAAGTTCAGACATTACTGCTTCAGAGTCACAGGTTCATGATCACTGTACAAAACATCACATTTTACCCCTTTCAGGTCAGTGTTTAGAAGTCCAGGCACATCAGAGCAGCCTGGAATATGATGTACAGATATGGTTATACTAGCCAGTCAGAAAACAAAGAATTAATTTTGTTCCTGAAGAAGCATCATGACTCCTGGAGCAGGTCAGGCTGAAGGTCTACTGCCTGACCCTAAAACAAAACCCACACAAATTGCTTGCTGAGCACCTCAGAGTTGTAACCAAATAGCAGCAACAAGCATCAAGAGAACAGAATAGATCATGCAAGGCACATCATGTTATTAAGTTAAACTCTCATAAAAATACAATCTTATCCAAGATGTATGACATCAGATTTCTGGCAAAAATTTAAATGCAAGACTCAAAGAATGCTGTGGGGGTCAGAAATAACTGAGATTTTGCTGAAGACAGAATCAAATACCATCTATCATAGGAGATGTCTTTCAAGACTAATAATAAAAACTAGGTCTTCTAACTCCATAAAAAGAAACTAAACATTATTAGGATGTGCCTGTTTAAGGCCCTCCCTTGGTTTGTTGCAGCAACATCACTAAAATTTCTACTACAGCCTCAATTTTATTGGAAAGTGTTGATTTCTGTGGGTATCTATAATGTCTTTCTATAGAAAAGAAGTCACATGAATACTGATCACATCTTCACACTCAGAATTAAACAAGCTAGAGTCAATTCTGCTATAATGGGAAACAGGAAAGCCCTGATAATATCCACATGTGCCATCTCAGCTGGAATAGTCAAACATGAGAAAGGATATCAGAGCTGTCACAACCCCTGTCACTGCTCCCATCATGAAAGAACCACTGAATATTCCCAGGAAAACACCAACAGACTTGAAAAATGCAGCAGCATCAAAAGCATGGGTATTTTCACCTGTTGGCTGGTAGGCAACTATAGATCTAGAAAGAGAGAACACAATGACAAATTAGAATTGGCATCAGAAGATATTTTTTTCTGTAACAACACTACCTGAGCAACAGGGAGACAATCCCATGCTGAAGTCATATGTGTCATTCTGACCTATGTGTGCATTAGAGGCCTTGGCAAATGTTTGCAGTGGTTATCAATCCGGTTAAAGGCAATCCATTTAAACTTAAAATAGTGTTTCCCAGAAAACTATTTTATTTTAGACAAATGCCAAAAGCAATTTAGTAATTTCAGAGCAGAAATTTACACAGTTACTTACGAGGATAATACAATGGCAACAGCATCATTCAACACGCTCTCTCCAAACAGAAGGGCATAGAGATCAACATCAGCATGCAGCTCATTAAATATTGCTAGCACGGTAACTGCAGAAAGAAAAGAGGAAAACAACACTGAACGAATGCATGAGCTATGGAGCAGACTTTCCAGTTTGGCTAAAGCAACAAAACCCAGAAATTGAAGTACAGGATCAAATCTAAAATGGGAAACCGTAGTCATGTTTACCTACAAGTAAGCAATCCCTCCATCAGTTTTAGGGCAGCTCTATTAGGAGGTGGCTCTTTTGTCCTTCCATCTGCACAGTGCTCATAGCAAGGCCTCCATGGTCAAGGGGCATGGGGCAGACAAAGCTCTTCTACCAAAGCCCTGATATTATTTTAGAATGTGTTCCATATAAAACAGTAAGCAAAATGTTGTGCAGCTCTTCCTGCCTTTAAAAGCTGTATGGGTTGTTGACACAGCTTTATTATTTCAGACATTGTGAAATAGTACAAATAATCCTAAGTGTTCCCCTAAGTATACACTATGCCACAGGTGTGAATTTCCACATAATTTAAAAAGGACAAGAGTGCTAAAAATGTACAATCATTCTTTCAAGAATATTCTGAAATGAAAGACCATGATCTAGAAGATGTTCCCATATACACACTTCAAAAATCACATGGTGATTTTTTTGCATAAATTGTATGCAACCACCAGCTGTTCAGAGCTCAGCTCAATCACAGGAGCTACTTCCCATTTTCACACTAATCACCACCAAGCACCTCAAATAAACTGCTTTAAAGGTCAAGCTTCATACTTCAGCACTCCCCACCCTGGCCCATGACCTTTGCCAGCCCTACAAACTGGTCTGTCAAGCAGAGACTTCAATGTGAGCCTGCTTGACTCTGAAGGATGTCTACATTATTTGGGCAAAAGCTGAAAGTAATTGGCCAGAAAAGCATTCTCCTGCCTTAACCTGTAAAACATGAAGTTTATTTGCAAGAGGAAAAGAAAATCCCCCACCTAAAGAACCTAAAAGCTTCAAATATTGTTCTTAAATTACCCAGCCCCAAGCAATGTAGCTGAAGAAGGAAGTCCTGCTATCCAGAAAATGCAATAATTTCATCTATTTGCAGTCTTAAACTTGATGCACACTTAACAAGAAACCACTTAACAAAAAACATATTCAAGTATTTGAACAGGAGAGTTAGACTTTTCTCCTAATATACCATGATGTCATACCAGTTCAGTCACAAATCAGCAGAGAACAGCTTTCAAAATGCTCAGAATTTGCATGTATTTCAGAGAAGAGGTTCAGAGATACTAATACAACATAACTGAAAGTAGAGTCCTGTTAATATGCAGCCGAAAATCCTAACAATGGGGTTATTTTGGAAGGTTATTAAAAAATGTTCATTAAGCTACCTGGATCAGTGGCAGATATTATCGCTCCAAAGAGGAGGCAGTCTGTATAATAGAATTTATCAGACAGCTGACCCACCAACTTCATTAGTTTCACAACCCCATACATGAGATTCCTGAAGAGAAAGAAGATAAAACATTCCAAGTCAAACAAGCTGGTACATTACAGACAGGCCAGGGGAAAGCACAAGCAAGAGTATTTCAGAGGGCTGGTTTAAGCCACAGCTCAGTGGAACACTGCCACAGTGTAGCACAAAGCTCCCAAAGTGAACTTTCCTCTTTTGCCTATGAAGCAAACCAAGCAATACATGATCCAGAAGACATCATATAATACCAGTAAGCAAACTCTGAAATCTTCACAAAATTAGCACAGAGTCTACACATTTATTCTGTTTTCCACCAAATTTTCCCTGCTCAAAATTGCCCTTTGTATTATTTCTCCCAACACAATGCACAGGCCAAAAGCTCTGAGGTAAGAATAGTCTATAATAATATAATTATTTCTCTAGTGAAATTCTTTGAGAGACAAGCCAAAGTCACCAATACAATTCAAGATTTTTTTTATTCAGAATATCCATATACAGGACACAGTAGTATGAGCAGCATAAGAGATTGTAGGCAAGCAAACAACATGACCAGCTATCTTAAACTAAATGTGTGTGTATATACATACATAAAAAATATATGTGCAGGCAAAGAGAAAGAGTCTGCTTTAACAGCTTAAACTTTAGTGTAGAGGGAAACTGATAGCAGAGTTCACTTACCCAATAATAAAGCAAGACACTGCTGTTCCTAAAAAGGCATAAGCCAAAATGGACCCCAAATTCCTGAAAAAGTGTCTCTGCAAAGGAAAAAGAGGTTTATGTAAGTACTTTAGAAAAGTTATATTGCCCACTCAGAGTCATGTAGCACACTACTTTACTTGCATCAATACATGGAAACACACCTCTATTTCAGAGAAACATTTCAATTACTGCTGTGTAAATTCAATCCAACTTCAATAAATTGAATAAACCAGATCTGTGCCATGCATTAGATTCTACATATAGCTTACTGACAGAAAGCTTATTGACAGAAACCAGCACCACTTCATGGTGTCTTCAAGCAAGA
The DNA here is from genome assembly GCA_024734555.1 of Trochalopteron elliotii. NCBI lineage: Eukaryota > Metazoa > Chordata > Aves > Passeriformes > Leiothrichidae > Trochalopteron > Trochalopteron elliotii. Next base: position 4,766,810 of record JANPWX010000052.1, read on the forward strand.
TCAGAATCTGGGCCCTTCTGCCATTAAGGGTCTGGCACATCTCCACTGGGATTCAGGGTTAGGTCTGCTTCTCAGCATAATTTACTGCATTTGGACATTTGAGAAGGACCAAAACAATTCATAACAGAACACCTTTTACTTTAAATGAAACTGACATTAATGTCTGGCTAAGTTCAAAGGAAAACAAATTAGCAAAATTAAGTAGATCTTAATACATTTATACTCAAAAATATAGGTATTTTCTCTTAAAACAATATGACCTAACCATGTCTGGAGGAAATGAGATTTTTCTTACTGTAAGTAAATGCCTGAAAGGAGACTACAATCCTGAACAAATCAGCAATCTCATGTTAAAAAAAAGGATCTATTCTCCTCAGAAGTTATTGCACTTACCTTCTTCAGGCTATAACCAGCATGAAAAATAATAGGAGGCAATAGAATGTTGAAAAAAACTTCTGGGTCAAATGTTACCTAAAAAATAAAATACAAAATTTCAATTAGAAACAGATATATACAAATTGTTAGGACTTTTTCCTCATTCATTTTCTGACAACCACAACTTTTGCTTGCTGAAATAGGTAAGTTGAGCCTCTAAAACACTGGCCAGCTTTATTTGTACATAGCAGCAAAAAGCTGCAGCTCTTGTTGGTAAATAGCATCTAGAAAGAACAGGCACTACACTGGTTACTTGTGATCTGGCAGCAATCCAAAACACAGTCCCCTATTTTAAATTAAAAGTTTCTAGTAGAAATGACACTGGAGAAGATCTCTCCTATTGTGATACCTGATACTGGTATAGCTGCATATGAAATGCTATTTTAGCTTACTTTTTTTGTTCAAGTTTAGCCACTGAATGGTTTTTGTAAGCCAATCAAGTCAGATCCAAGACTGGTTTTCAGAAATTTGGATTATACACCTCTTCCATATATTTCAGTAGGAGTTCCAGATATCCATGAAGGACTACACTACACTAAAGAACAAAAAACAGCAGTTAAAATGCAAACAGAAGACCTTCACACATATGAGGCTAACTAGGCTCTCTTCACCCACTTCCTGAGCACAGATTAGAAGACAAACACCACAACTGTGCCCTCCCAGAGCAGGACTCATTTCAGCTAACTTGAGATGCCTACAGCAGACAGATACACGTAGACAGATAAGCTCTCTTCATAATCTGCAGAAAGAAGTACTTTTAGATCACAATCCTATGCTTCAAAGTCTAGCTTTGATACACACAAAAGGTGATTAATTCCTGACACAGAATAAAAAGGCAAATAACACATCTGAATAACTGTTGATACACGAATTTCACTTCCAACACCAGACTGTCTCATTTAGTGGTTTATAGGGTGGAAGCAGTGACAATTTCCTGACAATAAACAGATTTTAAAACCCTAGGGGAAAAAACCCAAACCAAGAAACAATCACTTTTCACTAAGAAATTATCATCTTCCTTATACTGCATTTATAGAAGGCAGCACAAGGCTTTTTTTTTTTTCCCGTTCAGCTGATCTCTGTGAATTCTACAGATGTTAAAAACATACATTAAGTCTTCAAGCCAAGGCCTTTAGGAAAGCACTACATACATGTAACAGAGCCCAGTTTCTCCAGCAGTGATATAATACAGAAGATGCTTTTGAATTAAGCAATTAAGTGCTGTTACTATCAGGAGTACTGACACTTGACTAAGGTTCAAATGGGATGGAGGGGGGAGGAGGGAGGGAAGCACAGATGAAGGAGAAACACTTAGCCAAGCATGCGAAATGGTGTAGCCTCACCTTTCTCAACATGTCATTTTGCTCCACGTTGTGGATCTTCCCAGGGCTGATTTCCCCTTTGAGCGTGTACTCAAAGAACTTGCCGCTGACGTTGACCAGCAGGGTGGTGAAGGGCCGGTCCTCCTGCGAGCAGCTGAATGGTTTGTCGTGGCCACTGGTGGAGGGAGTCCCATACCTCAGGATCACCCCAACTATGAGTCCTGGAAGAGAGGTAAAAACCCATGAGGCTGATTTGCTACTCCTGCACTTTTATGAGTTTCAGACATCATCCAAGAGATCATGCATGAACTTTGCAAGCACATGGGCATCATAAACACATTGACGTGAATTGTTACTATCAGTTTTTGGCAGAGGAAGAGGGGGTCTGAACACATCAAAACTACCAATGAATCTGAAGAATCTGGTACCTGACTAACGTGACAAACAAAAGGCTCCATTTCAGTTTTTGTCTTCCTCACCCTCATAAACACTTGGAAAGTGTAAACCCCCAGCCACATGAGACACCAAACATTAGGACACATCAAATACATTTCACCTGCCTTAGGACAGAGCCGAGCAAACACACTATTGCCAGAAAACAACCACTGCTGGAAACACGTGACCATAACTGATCTGGAACGGTGATGTTTACTGTATTATTTTATGGCTACAGCAAGGATGCAGATTTTAGTCTTAGAATTCTAGGTAAGTAAACAATGCCTGTTGCACAATCTTCTGTGTACTCCACAAACTTTAAAACTAAAAGACAGATGACATGCACACAGAAGCCGCTATATGTCATTTGCAAGCATTTTCCAGATTTCATATAAACAAAAATAAAATAAGGTGTAAATGAGCAATCATAAGAAATCCAGGATTCAGGACTATAGGACAAATTACTTAGGCAGCACAAAAATTCCAACCAGAAAGCACTATCAATAACAAACGCATCAGACACAGCAACAAAAATAATTCGTAACTTAATGCTGGGGGCTGGAGAAGCACAAAATTCTAACTGAGCACCATTCCTGTTACAATGTACTAAGAAGAAAACATCTGCAGAGAGAATATTTAAGAACAGTCAAAGTGGTTTTGGTCTGCTAAGTAAACAAATTGATACCCACTTACTAAAGGCTCCCCTGTTGCCTGAGGATGATCTGCAATTTAATTCTTGTTCCAGGCAACTGCAAGATGAAGATGGATGTTTGATGCTTTTGTTGACAAGTCAGTAGTCAAAGTTGGGTTTGCTCCCTGTGACCATTCCTCTGCATCCATAGTTTCCCCAGATAGTAAATGAAGCTGACAGGTAATAACCAAAAAATAAATGAGGTAAAACAAACAAAAAAATCTACCATACACAACAAAAACCCAAATAGACTTATTGTTATGACATAGTGCAACGAGTAACCGAACTGTGCCTCCCAAAAGCCAACAAAGGAACACACCTCATTCTCCTAAAGTCCATAGTGACAAAACTGTTTTAATGCAAGAAGATGCAGCAGGTAGCAGCAGTGACACTAATGGGAGGGTCATCCCTAGACTTCCTTCTCTAAGAACAGAGCAGCAACATGATCATTCCAAAGTAACCAGAATATTAAGATACATTTTATTTAGAAAAGGGAAGTACATACTCAGAACACAAGAAGAGATCCCATAAGCAAGATAAATCTACTTACTGAAATTTCAAATGTTAACAATTTAAATACACAGATTTATAGATGCATCTCCTAACACTAGGGATGAGCAGAAACACAGCTCTGCACAAAGTGACAGGTTACAGTCAGTCACCTCCAAGCCACTTGCACTACCAGTTACAGCTACAGACACCTTCACCAACCCAGCCAGGCCAGCAGCCTAAGCTTTCTGCTGGTCTCACCCTACTCACAGCCAGGAAGAGTTGTGCTCACAGAATACATCAGGAAGACTGACTGTGCTAAAAATTGATCTAACTGACATCAGCCAGAAATCCTGTAGTAAATCAGACTGCAAAAATGAAAAATGTACAGATGAGCTTACACATAGCTGTGGCATAAAGCAAATTCTATATTGCTACTCAGCTGGGAATAGAGAGGGGAACACTGGTATCTTCTGAGGGTCAGGGGCTGTCCTTACTGAATGCATTGCAAAAGCAGATAGGAAACCCCATTACTATTGCATTAGAAACAGAAACCTGAGAGCAGGAGGTGATTGCACTATATAACTGGATATAATCCACCTGTATATTTTCCTCCATAATAAAATATACCAGTTATATATGAAATATATTTCATATATATGTTCATATATATATATATATATCATGTATTTGAAAATTATATTAATGACTAGTACTTCGCATTTGAAGTGAAACCTTCTATCCCATATTGTCACTCTCCTATGGCCCAGTAGCACAGCTACAGGGAATTTTCATACACCTCCTATTGCTAAAACAGCAAAGTGGATGAGTTTTTTACACTGAGCATCATGCAGTTCAGCAACATGTGGTCTCTGCTGTCAGGGTGCTGTCTTGCAGCAGGATGCACCTGGACCAGGTGCCTTTGTTGAGGCAAAAAGCTGTCAGAAGCAGACAAGTAGGTAAAGCTACCCACAAGCTCAGTCATTAAAGGAAATATGTATCAAAACAAAAGGGGCCCAAGGAAGACACACAAATTCCACAGCTAGTTTCATTAGCAAAATACTAGACATTTGTGAGTTCAAAAGATTAATTAGAAGAATGGAAAGCTCCCTGACTTTACAAAGGTACAGGCATACTGCTAAATATATATCATATAGTCCCAAACCAACAGGTTTTGAACATTAAAGCGAAACATTAAAGCACACATTTGACAGAAGTCATTAGTGCTTTTCCTAAAAACATTTCAAGTCTTCACAGAAAACTGTATGGAAGAATTTTCCATTTTCCAATGAACATCATATCTTTTTACACATTAAAGTTACTGGACTTGTTATGTGATTTCTGCATCCCATCTCACTTGATAAAACAACATTAACAAAGCTCAGTCAACGCCCTAAGATCACAAAAAACTAAAACCCTGAACACTTTTCAGGCAGAAGAAACTGCTTGTTTTATAGCCTCAAGAAGGATGCCCTTCTAAGCTGTCTGCCATTAGGTGTTATACGGAAGACCAGGTCATCCTCTGTAATTATCTCTGCTGACTTGATTTCAACCATTCTGAAACGTCAGAGTTGCAGCTGGAGAACAAAAGTAGAATAGAAAGATACCTGGAATTTTTCAATGGACAAGCCTAGACTAAGACATACTTATAGGCTGTTAACATAAGCATAAATTCAGTATAGCTCTGTTGTTTATTTGGAAGCAAGGAATGGTTGCTGGAATCTAGGAACAGATATATAAAAATCAGTATATGAACTCTGTATTACTCCTACCCAAGGTGTTACTGCTGAAGAGTTTATGGAGAACCTGGAACAAAAGCAAATATTTTTTCTGACTGCTGAAGAACACTCCACCTCTTTAAAAAGAGAACCTGTAGGCCAAATAAATCCAGCACTTCCATTTATTACAAGACTGCCACAAGAGAGATAAAACTAAAAATGGGTGCAAATACTGGGTATGGGTACAAAAATTTGAGAAGGGCCTTACTTTAAAAGTTTTGGGTTGTGGTAGCTACTGCAAGGGCAAGTTTACATCATTGCTCAAGGATTCTTTTGAAGGATTTTCTCAAAAACTAATACTTAATAACCTGTATGCATGACTTGCATTCTCACTTTTAATGGAGAGAGCATTTATGCCAGCAGCTTGCCTGTAAAATGCTGATCATGCAGGTTGTACACAAAGAACATCTTACTAGAAATGAAGCGTTAAAACCTGGGAATATTTTGTCCCTTCTGAAACAAATCACTATAATTTGATTTGAAAATTTGATAATGAAGAATATTAGATTTCAGACACAGTCATAGAATCATTTAGGTTGGAAAATACCTAAGATCACTGAGTCTAACTGTTAACCTGGCACTGCCAAGTCTACCACTAAACCATGCTCCTAAGTGCCTCACCTAACACATCTTTTAAACACCTCCAGGGATGGTTACTCATCCACCTTCCAGGGCAATTCCAATCCTTGATCACCATTTCAGTGAATAAAATAATCTTAATATCCAATATAAACCTCCTTTGATGCAACTGGATTGGCCAACACCAATCTAACAATACACCACTTAAAATGTCATCTTTACTTTTGGTTTTGTTCTACTACAGAAATCACTGAAGTGAGAACATGAATTCAGAAAGACACACATAACCACTAGTACCTTTATCTGGTAAGAGCTGTGGTCTGTGTGATTTCCAGCCCAGTTCTCTGCTGAAGCAGCCCTGAGGGTTCAGGGAGTGCCAGCTGGCAGCTGGCTGCAGGAACCAGAGGCATTCACACTCCACATCACACAATTTGACCAGTGAATTCAACCTGATCCTTGAATCAGTGGAGTGGATCAATCTGTGAGCTCAAACCTGTTTAGATACAGTTTCTTCCATACACTTCTGGTAAAGAGCCAGGTGCTGAAAACTGAGGGTCCTTCCCTTCCAACCTTCAAACTGAGGGAGACTTGATAGAGATTTTACTGTTGTTTGCAGCTATGCTCTGGGGAGACAGTGAAGAGAGGGACAGAATCTTCTGGAAAGTGCACAGTGATTAAGACTAAAGGCAACAAACTTGTTGCAATGCAGTTGAAAAAAATTAGGCAAGGTTTGTTTTTTAAAACAATGAAGTGGCTAAGCACCAGAACAGGCTGTCACAAAGGCTGCATAATCTCCTTCCTCGCATATAGCCAAAACTCACTTGAGTACAGCAATGAGCAACCCAAGCTGTGAGGGCCTGCTCTGAGCAAAGGGCTGGGGAAGACTACCTCCCAAGGTGGTTCCCATGAACATTTGGACCCCTCAGACAGATATTTCATACTTCAAAAGTTTCTTTAAAATCACCTTAATTGCTTTCTGGATCCGGTCTTGGGGCTTTTTGTTGCTTTGGAACTGGGTTTTTACTTTGTTTAAATGACAGACTGCACACCTAACTCAGTAAGTCAGAGCAGAAGAAATAACAATGAGTCACATCATAAAAGCGAAAAAGATCCAGCAGACTAGGAAGGGGTTGCTTTTACTGCCTCAGTCCAGCCTGACTTGCCACCTGCCTTGGGTTTCTACTGACCCTACCAAAAGCAGGCAAAAGGGGTGACCAGGAGATATTCAGCTAATTTCACATAAGTAGAGGAAAGCAGGTAATGTGATACATCACATAAAGCACTTGTTACTAGTACTTCTCTTTTTTTTTTTTTTTTTTTAATGCGATAGTAGTTTATTTTGGAAGTGACACTACAGCAAGCCACTGACAGGTTTGTGAAACTGGGCAACACTGTCAGTGGTGAGAGCCAGTCTTGGCTTGGCAGAGTTTGTCATCCCTTAGTGCAGCCCACAGAGGCAGAATAGCACCTTTTATGTACCTGGACACCAGCTTCTTTGGTGTTAGAGAGTAAAATACTGTTTGCTTTTGAAAATACTCACAAAAGATATGGGGGACAAAAAGGGATTTCTTATGTTTAAAAGTCTAGATTTTTCTTCCCCACTTTCAAATGCAACTTTCTACCAGCTTGAGGGCAAAGAAACAAAGCTGAAAAAAACTTGGCAAGTAGCATGAAAAAAAGCCCTGTATGTATTTCCAAGGTGAAAGACTAATAATAATACACGGTGTTTATCACATAGATCATTTTTCTTCTGGATGTTCGTGTGCATCAAGATAGTGCTGCACTTGGAAAGTTTTACTTTAAATAGCCTGAACACCAACAGATAAAGTATTTTTCCTATTACAGTGTCAGATTTTGAACCTCACAGCCCACACCTTCACATTTCACAGTGATTTTTGAGGAGGTTTCAACACTTGTACAAAATAATTCAAGCATTTTTCCGATCCAGAACTGAGCCAATAACACTGCATATTAAAAAAAAATCAGATCACATGTTACATACCATCTCCAGAAGCACTATACCATTCCCTGTACAATTTGCTTGCCATTCACTGTACTACCCTGCACAGGAGGGTAGAGGAACACCACTATACAAGCCCTTGAAGAAGGGTTAAGCAAATGTCTGCAGAGCTCCAGGCCTCTGATAGCATCTGTATTTCCCCAATACTTGGCACCAGTGAGGCCACACTTTGAGTCCTGTGCCTGGTTCTGGGCACCTCACTTCAAGAAGAGCATTGAGGTGGTGGAGTGGATCCAGATAAGGGGAAAGAGGCTGATGAAGGGTCTGAAACACAGGTCCTGTGAGATGCAGATGAGGGAGCTGTGGCTGTTTAGCCTGGAGAAGAGGAGGCTCCGGGGTGACCTTATCACTTTCTACAACCACCTGAAAGGAGGGTGTAGCCAGGTAGGGGTCTGCCTCTTCTCCCAGGCAACCAGTGACAGGACAAGAGGAAATGGCTTCAGGCTGTGCCAGGGAAGGTTGAAGCTGGACATGAGGTGGAATTTCTTCACAGAAAGGCTGATTAGACATTGGAACAGACTGCCCAGGTAGGTGGTGGAGCCACCACCCCTGGAGGTGTTTAAGAAACAGCTGCATGTGCCAGCCAGTGCCATGGTCTATTGACATGGTGGCATTCGGTCCCAAACTGGATTCGATCTCAAAGGTCTTTTCCAGCCTAATTGTGATTCTGTGATTCTGTCTTGCACTCAGCATAGCTAATCTATTAACTACTTTCTCAATGGTGCAATGTGTGGCATGCACCAGCTTGTCACATCGCTGCAGAAGATGTAAACCTTGAAAAATGGGAAGCATTTTACATTCAGCAGTGTAAGCACATGATAAATCCTCACTACATTTCAATTTAAAAAAAATAAATAAAATTATTAAAACCAGCCTTTTTCAACAGGAAAGGAAGGCATAGGATGCCAATTCTTGAAGTCTGGAAGAAATTTTGAGGATATCTAAACACTAAAATTCTGAAAAACAGATTCCAGGTCATGCTCTGTCATTGCCTTAGGGCTATTTTAGACAAGGAAGTTAAAAGACAGTAAACGAGTAGTTCTTCCTCTTTGTGGGCAGACATAGCAGTATGTTAACAAGGGTGTCTTTGTAAAAAGCATTTTATTCACTTTTAAAATAAGCCAAACTAACCATAGTTTTGAATTTAAACAAACAGATTACACAAAAAAGTTATTGGCACATTGTGCAGAACCAAATGTCAAATTAACTCGCTGGATTTGTGCTGCCAAACACATGTGCACTGTGCACTCGTGCCTTCTTGCCAGCCTTTGGCTCCAAAAAACTCACAGGAGTGTAGGGATCTAGTTCTTTTTCCCGTTGTGTCATGTTGTGTGATATACATACCTAGATGTATAGCAAAATGGTAAAAAAAAAAATTATGAACTACAGGGGCAGGCAGGTATGCTTTATTCTGTAATGCACATTCTTACTGATGGTGGAATTGAAGAACAGGTTCAAGGTGGAAGAGTGACTTAAAAATACAGCTATCAAGAGATTTACACAGAAGATTGCTTTGGAATTTCAAAAGTTAGTTTCTGAAGAACTATTAAGTTTCACATACAGCTTTACATTTGCACAGAAGAACTACAACCCTAGAAAAATTAGTTTGTTCCAAATGATTTGGAGGGATGAGTAGACCCTATTAGCAAGAGTTCTGCCACAGAAAGATGACAATAAATATGGCAAAATGGTAACCAGTAAGAAAAAATTGCTCTTTTTATTCTCCACTAGAATCTAAAATCCAGGACAAAAAAAAAAAAAGTTTAGAAGCATTAAAATAAACCCTAACAAACTGACAGCATGTGTCAAGCAGCCTGAACTGACAGGCAACCCTGGAAGAAGCTGCTGTTCTGTCATAATCACATGTGGCCTCTGGTCCAAGCACAGGACTATGAGTCAAGGCTCCTGAGCCAACCCCAGCCTTGGTAATGACCTCAATGAAAGACCTTGGACAAGCCACGGAAGACAATTTAAAGAGACAATCTCAAGTTAGAAATAAAATATCACAGTTATAAAGGGCACAGGCATTTGTCAGAATTCACAGAATCTGCAACTAATCTCAAGTGTTTTCCAGTTTAGTTACTGCATAATCATTGTTTCATGCAACACATTTAACAAAGCATTTGCTGTTAAATACTTTATAAATAACATTTTAAAAGCTCCTTTATACTTCTCAAAATATAAGCTTCCCTCCTTATTTATAAAACCCAAGTAGTGAAAGCCATACGTGTACTAATACCAGATATGTTCTTAGAAGTGTGGCAGCAATGGGCCATCACAAAGACACCAATTTCTGTCCCACTGTGGCTCCCTTTCCTTTCCTTAAACAGGAACAACTCCCTAACAGAGTGCCAGCTGCAACAGCTCTCCTGCAGCAGCAGCAGCAGAGCTGAAGCACTTCTTTCAACACAGACTTCTAAGCCAGATGAGTAAAACCCCAAACATCGAGATCCTTTCCCCCAGGTACATCAGTTACTGTGCTGGCAGGCACCAAGAAGAACAGCAGGAATAGCAGCAGTTTTTATGGTGTATAAGGTGTATAAGAAAGCTTTCTATTTAATTCTTGTGTTCCGTTACTGCTTTTTCTCCCATTTGCATGTTGGAACACTCAGCATATCTCAAGCAGGAGGCCACAAGTGCCTCAGAGTCTGAAAAATAATAATGTCAAGCCTTTTGTTACAAAAAGATTTACAGTAATAGCACCTGGCTCAGGCACTAGCAAGAAATGAGCTTTCCAGTTAAAAAAAAAAAAAAGAAAGAAAGAAGCCCAGAAAATAATTATCCCCCCCAACTAAAGCTTCAGCAGAAGGAGTTATTAATCTGTCATTGCAAGGAGTTGGGCTTCAATCTGTAACCCAATTGAAATTCATTAAGCAGCAACAATCTCTTTGCTGACACTGTCATTTAATTTTGAAGGTTTGACTTAAGGAGAGGAGGAAGGGGGAAGAGGCAGGAAATACATCCATCTTGGTACAGTTTTGGGTTCAGAGATCCCACAACAGCTACAAGGAGTGTAGCTAGGTCTGCTTTCTTACTAGGAACATTTTGCCATCCCAGCCTCAGTCTTTCACACATTTGTAAAAAGTAATAGATATGTGTGGAGGCCTTCATCCTAAAAACCATTTCTAGGAACTTCTGATTAGGATAGGGGCCAAAACAAAGTCTTAGGAGGAAAAGGACAAGAAGAAATCTGAGCAAGGTGAATGAAGTAAAACCTGTACCAGAAAAGTTCTCCTGGAGAAAACTGAAAACATTCCAGTACTTCTCTCTTCCCAAAGATTTTTTTGCACCAAGTCCTTTCCACTTACTAACAATATAACCTTCTACATGTAGAAGAGACAAAAGTTTCAAGTTGAATGAATTTTCATGAAAATAATTTTTTGCTGAGGCAAGCCCCATGTTCTGTAGCTGTGGGCAGAAAACCAACCAGCACTTGTATATAAAATGGTTTGTGGCTTACAGAGAAATGCACTGACCCAAAAGACAGAAATAGCAGCAAGATGACAACTCTGGCTTTCTGTGATCATTATGTCTGACCACAGAGGCCTTGTTATTACAGCATTCAAACACACACAGCCCAACAGAAGATCTATCCCATCTCATAGAAGCAACCTGTCCCTTACAGACATGTCCCAAAGCAGAAGCCACATGTTCCTCATTTCTTCTTTCTGGGTGACTGCTCTGAGCACAGGCCATTCATTGACCATGGTCTTCTCACAACCACACCACAACTGGCAATCCCACTGTACAGCTGTTCTAACATCTATCCCACTGTATGTGCTTTGAACCAAAAAAAGAGACAGCAAATGCTCTTCTAGGATCTTATGGACATGTTTCCATATGTAGCTCGAAATTTAAGCAGTTGTTTTAGTACTATCTGCAGAAGCCAGCAAATTACTTCTGCCACAGCCTGCAGTGCGTGAACAGTTTCACGACACTTCTGCCTTCCTGACTGATTCCCATGAGCTGGAGAAGAGGAAAAAAATGCACTTTGAGCTGTCACAAAAAAAGCCATCCAAAAGCTCAGCCTGCTTACAAGCAGCACATTGTCCAGAGGTCCCACAGCTGCAATTTCTGACCTCCTACACAGCCTGTTACCACCCTCCTTCTTTCCTCCTGAACTGGCAAAAGCTTTAGCTTTTTCCAGCTGAGCTCACCCTACAGTTCCTAGCCGCTAACTTCTTCCTCTTCTTCCACTACACACTGATGCCTCTTTGCCCGCTCCCAACAGATCTCAGGTGCTGCTGCAGCCTAACATTTCTCCCATCCCTTACATCCTTTTCAGCACCAGTGGTGCCAACAAGGTGCCCAAGCAATCACATCCATTTCATCTCTTCTCTGCATGCCACCTCAACTCTAACCCCAGCATGTCTCATTAGTGGCAGAGAAGTAGATGAGGAACCTATGATTTCATGTTTCCTCCTAGGAGGGCTAATAAAATCAGATTTACTGGAGATGAAGAGCAGCCAATTGCTGCTACATGGAATAATCTGACCCACTGACATCCAGAGCAGCTACTGACACCACAGGGGTTTGGTGCAAGACCCCTTGGTAGGACAGAAAAAGGTAAGGAGTAAAACTCCTTTCCAAAGGGCGATCTCACCTGCATGAGCAGAACCATTGTGCACCCCATGAGTTTCCTCCTAAACAACCCATTTTAAGTGTGTAAACCACATTTTTTATTTATGCTGCCTTTTGGCCATTCATTCCTCTCCCCTGCATATTCTCTTGAACAAATGCAACCTCAAGAGAAAACATAAATTCTCAGGTTAAGACAGCAGGTTTTCCCATCCCGTTTCAACACAACAGCTCTCAGCTCTACACATTTCACTTTTTTCATATCATGGCACTTTCAGGGCTGTTTCAGATAAGCATCACCAGAATACCCTCCAAAATTCCTTAATTATTTTATTGTGACATGATTTATATGAATTCAAAAATACCCATTTTCATCAATAAAACTATGTCTAACCAGTTCAGTTGAAAAATTGCTTAAGTTAACTTGCTCTTTAGATAATTAACCACACATGATACTTAAAAAACCCCACAAATTTATACATTTGTCACCAGAAATATGAACAATTCCCCCCTGACATAAAACTAGAGGATGGGATAGACCCACACCCATGTTCATGATGAAGCACAGAGAGTAGCAGGCCATGAAATCAAGCACTGCTGCTCACCATGCACATCCTTTACCCTTTTTGCATACATGAGTTTAAGTAACCTGACACATCACTGCTCAGATGTAACCTTCATAGCCTTTTCTTTCCATGTTCCCATTAAGACTTTTCAAGTAAAATGCAGTATCAGCTAATTCTGACTTCTATTCAATTTCACTTCTCCAAAGACAAAGAAAATTGCATGACAGAATAATGCAAGTGCCAGTGACAGCAACATGCAATATATTATAACACATTTTGTCCAGCTTGCAACGGTCATCCTAAACCACAGAAAAAGCACCTCATTTAATAGCAACATGCCTGTTAGGGCCCTGGTATCAGATGAGTAATTGAAACTAACAGAAGAGCAAAAAACCCCATAGAACAATGGCATGCATAGATAAAAGGTTACTCCACCCTGCCCTAAGTGCTGAAACAATCTATAGCCATCAACATCTGCTCATGGAGGGAGCTACCTCAGAGAGCATGCTACTGGATTTTTGTTTTTAAAAATTACTTGCTAGTACTGCTGCTTTTTTGGACAACATGGTTAAGAGATAGATGACTAATTAGATACTTGGAGAAACTCCCCTTGAAACTTTAAAAAGTACTTATTCCAACATTTTCTACTATGTGAATTTGCAGGTTAAATGGCAGTGTATGTGCACTTATTAATATCCTCACAACACAAAAGCTTGACCAGTAACTAACACATGAAGACCTCAGATTTACTTCAGTGGAGGAAAAGTACCTAGGGCAGCTCATTGTAACTCCTATTTTGCCTCCACCAAGCTTTGGTTTGGTACCAGGACTCTGTGTACCTCGACATTTAGGGAAGCCACTAGAAGTGAACGGGACTTGCCCAGAGTCAGCAGGAAACTGGCATCTCTTCCAAGCAGCCGAGAGTTAAAACAAAGAGAAACCAGCCTAGGATTTCCCATTTCTCCCCTTGCTGCTCAAAGCACAAAGTCAGAAGATAAATAACTTTTCCTTTCAACCCACTGCTTGAGGCTTCCAGTTCAACAGGGCATTTTCAGCACAAGGTGATACTTTTTACACCTCAGAAGACACATTTTAATATGTCTTGAAATATTACAGTCGAGTTCATATACACCTCATAGGCAGACACTGAATGTCTTTTGTGCAATTCATGTTAAAAAAGCCGCAGATGTGCTTTAAATGAAGTTCATTTTTTTCAGACACAAAGTCCCTGGTGTACTTGAAGAGAGTTCTGATATAACTATTTGCCTTTTAAAAGCCATTAGCAGTTTGCAGCAGCTTCCTACATATTCATCTTTCAGGCTGCTCATCATGGTTGGTGGGGAAAAAAGAAAAGTACAGCTGCAAACAAAACAAAGTGTTGAAGAGTTAGAACTGACTTAAGTCTGACAAACAAATCTAAAAGTTTAAGCTCAGATTCAAAATTTAAAGACTTATTAGGACAAAGCATTTGCAACTTGCAGCTGTCATAACTACAGAGAAAAAGAAATGACCAAAAATTTACTCAAGCCTCCTGGGAAAAAAGAAAAAAAAAAGGAAAAGTTACTTTTTTTTACCTTAGATGTCAGCTGAATGTTACTTCCTAAAACCACTTTTGAGACCTAAAAAAAGCCACTTCTGTGGGTTCAAAGACGGAAATGTTTTGGAAGAGTTTTAGAAAACTTCCAAACCACATAACAGAGCTTTTCAATTTCAGCTATGCAGCTTCTTACACAAAAGTATTTCAAAATGTTATTACCTATAGCATGGATTGCCTTGGTGAAATACACCAATGTAATAACAAATACTTTTATTTTGTGTATTATTTTCTACTGGTTAAGGGTTTGCAGAATGAAGGAAGTCAGATTCTTCACTTAGACTGTCCACAAACTGGGAGAGACAAATTTAGAGTACACAATGCAAAGGATGAGCATTGTGCACTATGACAAGTCAGTCCAACTAGTGGCATCCTGCAGATGATTAGCAATCCTAAAAATTGACTCCTGTGTATACAAAGACAAAAACAGAGTTCAGATCAGGAGTTTGGAATGAAACAGCCCTTATGTTCATAGATGCTGCCAAAACAAGTTTATTCAGACTATATTTCTCTAAGATTGTCCATGGCTTTTTGCTGGAGAGAAACACAAAAATTTGTCTTTATGGAGCAGGTTCATCTGCCTTTTCCTAGCATATCAGCAGACCTTTATCTGCTGCTTTCACTGTTGCCATTTCACTGACAGATATGGGTTGCCCCTCTCACTCACCTCCTCCACTCCCTGTGGAAAATCTAGGTCCCAGTGAACCATTCAGCAGCAAGTGGACAACCAGAACATGCAGGCTGCAGCATTACCTGGACACTTCTAATACTCATTCTCCTAAAAAGGCAACTTGAGCCTTGCTAGAGGCCCCATCAATCAGGAGCAAACCCAAGGTCCTGATGTGCTATACAAAGTATTCATTCTGCAAACGCCTTAAAAGTTTAATACAACAGAAGCGTGGAGCCATAAAATTGATGACTGCTCTACCCATCACACATGGTGTTGCAAGCACACCTCTAACTTTAAAGAGTCTGGTAAGAACTCTGACACAAGTAAAAGCTGGTTTTTAAAAGAACTGTTCTCACTCTGAGGTTGCAGAGTATGAGGCTTATTAAATATTAAGGCCAGACAAATTGCAGAGATGTCAACAAGAATCAAGACTTTGCAATCCAATACTGACAGCCTGAGCAGTCACTGTGGTATCCTCATCTAATATTGCTGTGGATTTTGCAAAAGGTGTGATTGCACAAAAAGTGATTTGATTTCTTTTTCAGACAAGGAGTAGAAAATATTTCTGTCAGAACAACACTTCACAGTTCCAGTTTCTGAGGAAACATCTCATGAAAGCAAGGCAAGTTCTATCAAATAAAATTTGTATAATCCTATCTTGCTAGACTTAAGTCCTATCCTCATTGATGCCTGTGCTTTAAAATAAATTTACTGTAAAAGATTAACTGGAAATCTCCATAAAAGATTTTTAAAGGAAATTAAAAAAAAAAGTCAAGACTTCTTAAATAGAAAAAAAGCCAAAAAAGTTACAATAGAAAGAACAGTCTTTTTAGCTGTTAAAAGAATCAATCACTTACTACACTAGGAAGAAAAATATCCAAATAAAGTAATGAATATTGCCAAAGAGCCTTCCATCACAAATCTGCCATTAGTTATGAAAGATTAGAAACAGTTCTTTATATTTATCTAGGCTTCCACATTTACCCTGATCAAAACCACATCACTGACTCAGGACACACCAGAAAACCCATGGATGGTGGGGCAGGGAAGGCACTGTGACATGGAGAGCGAGGAAAAGGGCTGGGTGATGGCAAACTGACTGACAACAAAGCAAGGACAAAAACACTTCCCAAGAAGCAAAGTGCAAAGAAGCTGTAACCAAAACTGCATAGAGCTGCATCTCCTGGCTTTTCTATTCCCTCCATCACTGGTATCATTGTTTCATCTTAACTCCAATAGCATGTTTCTGTGCAGAGTGCAATTTTCTAAAGCAGACTGAAGTGTTCCACTCTGCACGAGCAGCACAATAAACTTAATTTCAGTTTGCTTTAGAAAATTGCTCTCCACTCCCAGAAATCAACAGGCTGAACATGAGAACAATGTGCTGGGCTGGACAGCTCAAACACAAAACCCAGCCTCATTCCAACACATGCCTTGAATTTGCTCTAAGATTAGCCTTGCTACACCTCCCAGAAGGTGGCTATGCACTAGAATCATGTCCAGTTTGTTGAGATTTGTTAAGGACATCAGCAAGGTGGGTTTCTTCCAAGAAGGACAAAGCCTTCAAGCAAAGCCATGCTGTCTGCAGAGTTAGATTCCAGGCTTGAGCCTGTAAGACCCATCAGGCGATGCCAACAACAAGCCCCTTTTCACCAGGGGACATGACTTGGCATTCTTGAACAAATAAGTACTTAGGGGTTTGGTTGAGAAGACTAGTGGGCTTTCCAAGTTTCACTGATACATGAGAGCATATGTGGGAGCATAAGAAAAGAAAATCCCAATTGCAGGCATCAGAAAGGTACAGCTGAAAGCTGCAGTGAATGGTTTAGATCTTGTTCCTTGCCACAATTTCTCACCTGCAAGATGAAGCTCTGCAAACACATCTCAGGGTTTAATGATCATGTGAACCTCGGGAGTAGCCATCACATTCCCAAAGAATAGAAGGAAGGAAGAAAACTTTACAGAAACATGTTACATGATAAGAGCTTGATATACCACATACGAGCTCTGCTAAAAGCTAACAGACACCAACCACCATGAGTAAAGTAGGCCTTTCAAGTCAACTGTTCCAGGTGATTTCATATTTTGGATACTCTGTCTCCAACTGTATCTAGGAGCTGTTCCTCAATGCTGCTGGAAACAATATCCTTGAGTCTAAGATAAAGGAGCTGGACTAGTGCAGCTGAAGCACAGGTAAAGCAGAGTGGCACAAACACAATGATGCATTTCCTTAGAATGGACAGAAGCAATGCACAGGTTGATCTGGTATACTTTCAGAGTATGATTTTGACAGTCATTATTTTTGCAGTATCCAGAGACCTGGTGAAATATCCTAGGAGTCCACATGAACATGAGGTATAGTAATACTGGACATTGTTATTCAATTTTCTGTGCCAAAAGTAGCATGGAAGCTGGTTCATGCAACCTTGCTATACAGTCCAGTTCCTTGAGTGTGACCTATCAAAATTATCAAGTAGGAACATGAAAAAATATTTATCTGTGACATGGCTGTTAGTAATACAAATCCAGCCTGACAGACAACAGCTGGGCAACTGATGTCTACAGAAGTGCAAATATTCAATTAACAACATCTCTGAGCAATAATCACAGATGTCCTGATATCAGGAAACACAGTCACACCAACTCCTGTCAAACCAGGGAACATAGGTACATTAGCAGAGAACTGCAAAAAAACACACCACTGTGTGCTCAAGTCTAGCACTAGCAAAGATCCTAAAGATGGCAAGTACATACAAAATAATTTCTCTGAAAAGCTGAAGAAAACAGTGTTCAAAATATGCACCTATGTGGCTTATATACCACTGTGTCTTCATCAAGGGAAAATCTTTTCCCCATTGGTTGCTTCCTTCCCTCTCTCTCACTCTCTCTGAAACAGCTGCTATTTTCAAGCTCTTAGTTTGCTGTTCAAAGGCCTTCATGCAAGAGTTGTCAGTAACAAACTACCAAACTACAAAATACTGTTCAGAGAAGCTTGTCTTCAAAAAGCACCACTAACATTCACCACTTCAGTAGCGGCATCAAAGTCTGGCTATATTTGCTCATTGACTCAAGAGAAGAGATTTCATAGTGAAATCTCAAAGGCAAGAAAACCTTCTTGAGACCAGAATATTATTACTGTGTGCAATAAGTGACACTCACTTAAATGCCATAATTTTACTGCATATATTTGATTTGTGCAGTTGCTAAACCAGCTACTGCCTATGAATGGAATCAGAACCCCCAGGCAGTCAAGACATGTCTGTACCAGACACACTACTCACACATACCCTCCAAAACACTTAGCAAACAATTTCACTGTAATTCTCTACTTTAAATGATATTGTACTAGCTATCTATGTTTTATCTATTTGAAGTGTTGGTTGTAGTTGAACCAGATGGTTAACATGAGATATTCCTAAACTGCTCCAGTAATGGAGCACAGGGAAGTGCTGCATGACACCTGAAAGTACAGCAACTACTCAGTGGTCATTTACTCCTGATTAACATCGTATGCAGAAGAGACTGTTACCACTAAGGACAGAACTGCTAAACTGCCTTATCCAAACATCATGGAAAAAAAATCTGCATTTACCAACACCTACCCCATCAAGAGCAAATTGGAATCTGAAGGCACAGAACTCTTGGTTGCAGTACTATTTATATTTGAGAGACACAGGGAACATTTCAGACTCCATAATCAACTCTGATCTTCAGCCAGCACAGCAGAGTGTTCCTTGTTCAGTGCTCCTGGCATAACACAGTGCAGCATCCCACTCAGAATTGCAAGCACCTTTGTGATAAGTCTTGTCTGATAAGATAAGCCCAGCTAGCAATGGAAAGTAGAATTAAAATCTAAAATTACAAGCTTTCAATGAGAAATAAACAAATCAATCACACTTAGGAAGAGAGACAGCATGTGCTGGACTAAACACCCTCTCTGAGTACTCTACTGTGTTTTTAATAAAAAGAGTATGTTACCCAATGCTAACATTTTTTTTCAGCCCAAATACTCCTCAATATACTGACAACTGAATAAATTCCCAGGACAATCTGCCCATTCATGACCGCTGGAGTTCATCATTCCTACTTATTCTTCATCCTTTGCAGATGCAGTAATCCTTATGAATGCAGGCTTTCTTCAGATTGTAAAGAATGGCAACAGGGCCATAATGAAAATCAATCCAAAGAAAATCCAAGCTTTCAGAGCATGCACTGAAGATTTGCTGATCTGTACAATGGTCAGCTAGAAAACATACACATTACAAGCAAAATAGGAAAATGGTTGAAATAGACTAAAAACGGCTTACGAAGCACTGCATCATTTAAATGTTGTATTTCAAAAACGACATGTGCTTCTGTATGAATAAAGTTTTTTTACAGTACTTTCCCTCCCAAATACACAGAAGGGCTACCTTTCCCCATTCCTTTTGATTTAGGGATCAGTAACTCGCAGAAAAAGGAACGACAAAAATAAAGAGAGGTTACAGATATGCTGAAACATTGTTGCAGGTATTGTGGAGCTTTCTGCTGCTTCTGTACAAAAATATGTTCATGTCAGGTCCTGACAATGATGTGTTCTGAAGCTGCAGCAATTAAAAAAGTTCTTGAGAAAAGAAAAATTATTGTTGCAATGCCTATTCATGCCAAGGACCTCAAGAGAATTACTGCTTCAGTGAGCCTTTCCTCAGTAGGAGGCAAACCAGCTTAACAGTGCTTTTGCTAGAGCCCAACACAAATAAAAAAAAAAATTCTCCTAAATTCTAAATTACACAATTGCAAATGCAACCCAGTAAAAAGATTTTTTTTTCTTTTGCTTTTAACAAACTGTATCAATTTAAGCAAAAGGAATTGTTACAAAATACGAGCAGGTTAAACAACAATAAATGGGAGATCAAATTGGATAACTGCTCCTTACAGTGAAGTGTTGCCTAGCTGTTAGACTCAGTTATAGAAAACCAATTTTGGGATTGGAGCTAATTATGGCATTCTATTTGCTGAGAAAGCAAATAGACTCTTCAGCCTACCACATTCTTCTGGAATAAATAGCTGTAATAGTTCAAAAGGAACAACAGGACATTGAGGATGAGCACAGCATTATCATTGCTACCATAATGTTTCAGGCTATGAGATCCAGATGGGTGCAGGGAAAGTGTCATATTTGTTATAAAAGCAAAGCACTGACTAAAGGTGTGCTCAATTGCTCATGCTAAGTGCTGACAGACTGAACTGCCAGATCATTGGGAAAACACTCAGAGTTTTAGGCTGCCGAATTGTAGGCCACAAACACCAAAATTTAAAAAAAAGTCCGTCAGACAATATCATTGCATATATAAATGCACATATCCATTATCCTGCATAATGACTGGTCACTACTAAAGTATTTGCTTTGAGGACTGGATTTAGTTTTGATTACTCTCTGAGTAAAAGACTGTATTTTCCAGCAGTCTAACTGGAAAACTTACCATTAAATTCTACTGAAAATTAACAAGGTGTGCCACAAGCCTTCTGCCACAACAGTAACTAAAAACTTGCACCAAATCAAATGGAAATAAAGGACTGAGAGGATCTTGCAACATGAGTAATGCATAATGCCCAATATTAAGACACTTGTGGCAAACACCAAAACCCCACAAGGCAGGAAACCCCAGGAAACCCCCCATTAATTGTTTTACCAGTACTCAGACACCCTTAAAAAAAAATTGTCACCTCTTTTTATAATTGTTGACTAGAAAAAAAGGGCCACAAGAAGTAACTCCACTCCTCTGTGCCAGGTTAAGATTCAGCCCTGGAGGAGGGCACTCCAGCACCCACACACTCTCTAACTCGCACTTCTCCCATAAGAGTCGTGGCAGCAGCCTGCTTTGCATGGCTGTTATAAAGAAAAAAGTACAGATGTGTTGCAGGCACAGGTAGATATGCAAAGTCAGATCGTGTTTAGCTGGGGCCCTGTGTGATCACTACAAGAGCAAAGAACCTGCACAGCATCAACTGCTTCAGAGTAGAGGTTCTGCCTTTCCTGGAACTGCAAAGACAGCACTGATGGAAATCACTGAGTAAGGACAGAATCACAGCTCGTGATCTGATTCAGCAGTGAGTTTCCCAAGCAATCTTGAGCAAACCTTTCCTGTTGCACTTCAGACCTAGTATTATTTTCCATCTTGAAGAGGCAAAAATTAAAATGAAAAGATTTTACAGTGTTAGGATACTTGGTATTTCATGGAGCTGTAAATACACACACACATATTTTTATTTCCATCCCATATAAACAGGCAGTGATAAAAATTGGGTTCTAGCTTCAGGCTGAGAAGCAGCATTAGCCCAATTATTCCCCTACTCCCTGCAATCATACAATTCCTGTAGGTGTACCAAGAAAGGAGGAATACAAAGGAAAAAAAAGCAGCATCAAAAACAGGTGAGTAAAAACATTTTTAAGGGCTGAGCAATTTACTTGTGTTGGTTCAGAGATGGTGCAACTGACATTGACCTCCTAAAACCTTTGTCACTACATGCTTCAACAGCCTAATCCCAGTCACAGCCAGGACCCCCCTCCTCAGTTAAGTTCCTAAGAGAAAGTGTTCTTTTTCAGGATTTCCTATTTATTATCTCAAAGATTTGAGGTTACTGGACTGTGACCTACAGATTAAATAGAAAAGGTCAAACAAATAGCAAAGGAATATAGCAAGGAAAACTAGACTAGTAAATCAGAATATTTTTCTTCTTTGTAGAAAGAAAACTTCTAGTTTTTCAGCCATTGATTTGCCACCCCTAAGAAAAATTCATATCCCCTCCCAAATATTTCTGTTCTCCCACAGTCAGCATCTCAGTCCATTTCAATAAGCCTGACTGAGTCCTCTGCCTTCATCTCTCTCTGCAGACACAATCTAGCCAAGCATTTCTCCTTGGGGTACCTGCTGCTGCAGGAATCTGTACTGCAACTTCTTCTGGCCAGGTTAGGTGACTTCTTCAGTCCTGGCTGACCTCCTGCTCACTGAAGCTTACAAGAAGACTGCTTGATTCTCAAGCCCATCAAATCCTAAGTCATAGATAAATTTTCTTGGCCTGTACAACCACTTGTCTAACAGAACATGTCCTGCAAATGTGACATCCCAGTAGTAACTCCTAGTCCAAGGAACTTGGTCAGTTCAAGTTACAGTATGAAAATGAGCTTTGTTCCAGACATTACAGATATTTTAAAAATATGATACCATTTTAAAATTAACTTTGCTTAACTTTGAATCCCAGCATTATGGAATGGACCTCTGACAAACTGCTGCTAACAGAAATAAGTAATGTCTTCCCAAACCTTTTTAACAGCTCTACAACTTCTTCCTGGTTGCACCAGCCCACTGCCTCCAAACCTCAGAAAGCCTCAAAAAGCCCCTGTTTGAGCACGAACTTCCCCTATATCTGTGTTTGTCAACAAGCTGCTGTTTCAAGCCTCTCAACCAATAAGGCAAATACAATGTGACAGGAAAACCACCTACAGTAAGAGCAGTTAAATTTAGGAGTATGCCTAACTATTAACTTGAGGCGTATCAGCTTTCCACCAGTCATATATTTATCTCAGTATATGATTCACGGACTTTTTATATTCTCCACACAACATACACTCACTTTATGTATCAGGACAATAGAAAGAAGAGCCTACATTTTAGTTGACAAGTTTTTCTGGAGTCAATAAAAAAATATCATATCCACAATAAAATGGTATATATTTTCTATACTAAGTCAAACGCAAAGAAATACTGTTTCCAAACAGGTGAAGCATCAGAAATCTGTCTCTGTGCTCAGACAGAGTATTACACAAGAACAGGCTATTCTGGAAAGTGAGCAATTCAGCTCTGAGGTGTGCATGTTGTGTGTGGGTGCACACATGGGTCAAATGTGATCTGTTCAAGGATCAAAAATGTCACGCACGTATTGCATCATTTGGATTCTGGCACCTTGACATAATTACAAAAGTTCCAATTATTGTTCTTATGCATTGGCCTTTTCTGCATTGAAGTGTTCTGAAGAGCTTGGAAGCTTTAACTTACTGAAAGATTGTTTTCTTTACAAACTTGTCATAAATTTATTACTTATTATAAATGCTACAAATTAACTCACATTTCCTTGCTGAGTGTTCGAGGAAAATTCTATAGCATAACCCTAGTGGTAAATAGTCTCAATGGTCCAAGTTTTCTTCTCATAGCTGTGAAATCCATACATTGCTCATGAGTCAAACTTTAAGCCTTCTTTTAAAGTGTAAGGGCTATAAACTATGTCTTGGTCTTGACGCAGTCTATTAGCAAGTTAAAAACGTTAGTTTGATTCTTGTTATGATTAAATAGTCCTAGAGACAGTGGCATCTTTATCTTTCACTTTACTGAGGACAGCGGAGAACACAGAAACAAAGCAAGAGAGGGTCAGGGAAAAACGTTTCTTATAACACAGACAGCATAAGTTCAATCTGAACAAAATTCTCCTGTGCCTTAAGAACCAGAACAGCAAAGGAGCCAATGTTGAAATGAAAGCCTGCACTGTAGATGTGTAGAGAGACATAGGAATTCATGCCTTACTCATATGTTACCTAGAAATAACTTCCACAGCTTAAACAGTTTACAGGTGAAGACAAGGCACAGATGGTTTCACTAGTGGTCAGGGGAACCAGTCTCAGTGATGAAGACTGTGGTAGCAGGAGGAAGATAAAAATGACAAACTATTTCAGTCATTCTGATATTGAGCCAATCTTCACATTCCCATGAGGCAGGCAAGAGAGCAATGGTTTTTAGTTTAGACTAGGGAAAAAAAGTAGGTCTGATGTATGGAGAGGAATTCAGGCTGTCAGCTTTAAGTAAGCTACTGGATGTACCGTGGAGAGAAATGAAGTAACAAGGAAAGAGTGTTAGGAGATTCCCACAAAAAAGCAGGCAGCCAGCATAATACAATTTCTAGGAGAGCTAAAATACATGACAATAATAATACCCACGGGAACCATTGGAGAGCAAGGCTTATGTGTCATCATCATGTGAATGAAGAAAGAAGAACAAAAGGAGGCTAAAAAATTTTAGACATTATGTTCCAAAAATTGTGGGAGACTCTACTTTCTCTTAGTGCTGTGGTAAAGGTAGCACCTAATGCAGAAAAACAACTTGTGGCCTGGTAACAGAGAAGTAAGGAAAACCTCTGACTTTGGCTAGGGAACTTAGCAAACCAAATGCTTCAGAGGCAGATTTTAGGGTTGTTGGTCTGGTTTTTGTTTTAAGAAAATAACTGTAAGTTTCAGCAGTACCTAGAAGATTAAGATCCTGATCCCTAGCCTTAGCTTTCACAGGCTAAGGATAAAGTGATCATAAATGCAGGGTAGATTGTGCTTACACCTCCTGCCCCAACCTTTCAGTCTTTAGAAGAGGGGCTATATCGTGTACAAAAAAAGAAAAATGCAAAGTTTCCCCTATCTGTAATTAGGGTTGACAAAACACTATCTAACATCATAAGCACCTGGTGCAATGAGATTAGATATTTGTGTTTGAAGTACAGAGAACAAAAAATAAATGTAACTGTCCCATCTTTTATACTTTGGAAGAGATCCCAAAACCATTAGGATCAAAAAATGAAAATGTTGAAATGAGTAGACTCAAGCATTTGCCAGCAAAAACAATAAACTGTTTTTATGGCTCCCTGAGGAAATGGGGGACATAATCAAGAACTAAGTATCACCAAGATATCTATGTTGACATTTCTCTGTTTCATGCAGGCACATGTATAATCAGACTATGCTGCAATTATATTTTGTTACTGCAGCTTAACAAGCTGATCATCATTAGGAAATCACTCACTAACTCTTCAGTCATGTAGTGCTGAGGAAAAGATTAATTTTATATCTATGTATCTCTGTAAAGTATAATCAGAAAGATATTGCGTGTGTGTATACACATTGCTTTTACACAAATGAACATGGTTGAAAGAAGGTTAAAGTCTCTAGATATAAAAATCAACTTCATAAACAAATTTTTGCCAAGTCAGACATACTGCTGTGCAGAGATCAAAAGCAATAAAGGTTAGCCTGAAACAATGTCCTGACACTCAGCTGCCTATATAAAAGTCTATTCCAGCATTAAGGTTATTTCACACACACCAACATGTCTTCAAAATAATCATCTTCTTCCAAGAATGATTCACTGTAACCATGTCTGGGGGAAATATGTTCCCTGTAAGACACTAGTATTGCAGATAGGTATGAAAAAGCCACACCCTTTATGCTGTGCAGAGTAAGAAGATGACTCAAAGTATAAGTCTTCAGGACAAACCAAACAAGTGCCCGCTTGAATTTTGTGAGCCAGGAGAGGATGCTACAGCCAACCCTGCCAGGCATGTCTGTGGAAGGTCACTTAGAGTCAGCCTCCTCTTCTCTTAATATATAACATTACATAATAATCTACTAAAATATCCAAGATAACCCAGGAGAAACAATTGGGACTTCGCCAACAGAAATAAGCCTTTACACCTTTTCTTCTTCCATATTATTCCTATATTTTCCAGACAGTGCAAAACTGCACTGTAGCCAGTGATGCCAACTCCACTCACTGCTTTAATTCTCCAGTGAACACCCTTTCTGCCCAGCTAGCCAGGGACCCTTTGTGTTTGCCACTTTGAACTCTTCTAGGGAGTCTAACTTCTAATGGCTACTTCAAAAGCATCAATTACACAGCAAAGCTAAAAGCCAATTAAAATAAGTGGGTATTCACTTGCTAAGAAGGCATTTTAAGAAGAACAGTCAAGTTTTCTCCTGGATAAGGAAAATCTTTTCAGGAGAAAGGTCATTACACAATCAGTAAGTACAAGGAAGACTGTCACAAAGGAATGAGAAATAGGAAAGATTGTGCAGCAGTAAAACAACAGCAGAGAAGCATATGGCACTTAAAATACAGGTCCACTTTCACTACTGAAGGACTTGATAGCTAAGAAGTGTATGTGGGGGGAAATAATTTCTTAGTGTGGAAGCATATAGCACTCATTCATATCCATGTGGGACACCTGCTATTTTTAAACTATCATCAGTTACATCTTTCTGTTAGTATCTCATATTCAAAGTAATGGCAAAGGTTAACAGCAGTTTTGATATTTAATCCAGTTCTTGAATTAATGCAACAGCCTCTGAGCTTCAGAAGCAAAAACTTCATTCCCAGTGTGTTGGCACCACTCATGGCCATGCCGTGCCCTGCTGCAGAGCTGACACAGGGAAGTCTCACACGTAGGTGACACCAAGCCACACAAGCAGCTTTCTCTTCACCTACCTACTGATGGCAAGGGATGCAGCTGCACACACCACACTTCCATGAACAGCCAGCACATTAAAGACTGTCATCTTAGGCACAGACAAGTTAATTGCATTTTAGAATACATTTGTAGCATGTTCCTTTGTTTCCATCCCTTTTTTTTGGTAAAGAATACTCCCCGAATTTCATAATAAAAGAGAAGGTGAACATGTCAAACTTACTTAAAAATCTCCTCAAACCTAACTTATTTTTCTAGATCTAAGTGAGAAGTGAAGAGAGCTATGGAAAGGCATGGCATTCTGAATAAGCAGACTACTTTGTTTAAACATTTCCACAAATCCAGTACACCAAGACTCACAGCTTTGCTGTTCAAACTCTCCTCTCCAGGGAGCGTACAAGGTAATAGAGGAGGAACCAGTAATACACTCAAAACACGCTTAAAATATGTAACAGATATTCTGGTGACTTCAGCTGCCTTTAAAACCATTTACTACAGACCTATTTCAATCAGGAAGAGGCATTTTGAAAAAAGCTACAAACAGAGAAAATGGCAGCTGTGGAAAAGTGACCCAGGCTACAAAAAACCTGCAAGTTCCACTAGGGTGGCATTAGGGCCAGGACCCTCCCTAGGCAGCAGATCTACTCCACTGCTGAGCCATCAGGGGTAGCAGTGTAACCATGCCCACTGACACCCCTGGCAGCAGTGCTGCACCCACAGGAGCTCTGCCAGACGAGGCTGTGATCCCTCTCCATGCATCACTCACACCTACATCTGTATCAAGAGAAATGAGGAGCTTCCACCCAGCCTTTGAAAACCGACATGGAATACCAAAACCATGAAGAAAGCACAGGAAACCACACATCTCCTCCGGGTAAGAGCAGAGTTCATATTCTCAACTTTAGAGAGAGCCTTCAACTCTTTCTCCCCAGTAAAAGAAAAAACCAACAGTTTCTTCCACCATAGCTTTCAAGGCTGTTTAGATACTTATAAAGTAAAGTGATTTGTCTGATTTCAGGACATGGAAAAAACCCAAACCAACAGTTTCCCACAATTTTGCTTTTCTCCCTTCACACTCAGTTAATTGCAGGCTGAAGTGCTTTTTAATAGGGGAGAAAAAAGCAGTGCATTTTAGCTAAATTATCTATCTCCAGTAGACAGAAAAGATTTGAACTGCTGAGAATGACTATGTATTCCTTACAACACTAGTAAAAATCCCTTCAACATAAATACTCCTCTAAAAAATTTGCTTGTATCACATTCTTTCATTGTAGACACCACTTAGTCTAAAGCAGGGCGAGAAAGGCTATATTCAGTATTTAATGGGGATAAAGCTTTAATCCTGAGTCACAGATAAGTACTCTATGTTGGGGGAAAAAAAAAATCTACAAGCTGGTATTTCTGGCTTGGAAAGCATGGAAACAACAGACTTCAGTTAAATACTGAGGCTGTCTCTTGAACACACAGGGACAGTTCAGCAGCCCAGTGCTGGACTCACACCATTCAGCACGTAAGCAAAGAGAGAGGAGAGACACCTGTTTAAGGCCTAGAGAGGAACTGCAAAATATTTTTAATTCTGGCCCCTAACAGGCCAAGATACATAGTTCTGGACTGCAAATTGTGTCCTCTTTTTTTTTTTTTCTTTAATAATGGTGGAGCTGAGGTTCCTGTTTCAGATATCTGGTTTCTAAATCAGTTGAGGGTGAAGCTGCCACCTCTGCCTAATGGAGATAATGGTTGTTCAGATAGCAGCAGATGGGGGTGGAAAAAGCTCCCTACCAGAAGCAAGGAAAAGGTTGCACCCAACTCTCTAAGATGTTTTGAACTACTCTGCAGAGCCAATTGGTAAGGGGAGCCCAACTTTCAGAAGAAAGGAGTGGGGGAAAGGGCTGCTATGCACCCACACAGCAACATTAGGGGGCCTGAGGATATAAGAGGAGCATAGGTAGCTGAACCATGACAATTTTCTGTCACAGGGAATCAAGCCTTCCCATCACTGCTTCCAGAGCTATCTACGTGTGCTGCAGGAAACCACCCCAGCTTGGACTCAAGGTCAATCCCTGGAGAAGGGAGAGTTTGGGTAAGTCAGAGGCAAGGCTTACACCTTCTTCCAGTTGTGCTGGGAGCACACAGAGTAGAGGTCTGGAGTTCTCTCTAGTCACTCAGCGAGCCCAGGACACACAGCACTTCATAAAGGTGTTTCCCAGGTTGCACAGACACTCCTAAATGGTGCCCAGGATTGCCTGTCCAGGTGACCCAGAAGCACTTCCTGCTCTGTGGATAATTGCTTTGGGTGAAGGCAATTTTAGTGTTTGGAATTGAGGAAGGTTTATTCTCACAGGAATTGAGAAAAGTTTATTAAAGATACACTGCAAAAGAATACACAGCTATAACCATTTCTGTTCAGCACATTTTTAAATTAAATTTCTGAAAGAACAGTATCTGAATTGTTCATTCTGTTTGAATGACCAATTACAGTTCATTACAGAAAATTTACAATGCAGTATTGTGAAATCCAGAGATAAGATGACACTCTAGTTGCCACACAGATTTTTGTTAACACAGCCAAGGAAACTTGCCCTATCACCTTTCTATGACCATCTTTAAAACAAAGGCATACTTTACCAAACAAAAAGGAGACAAGTGAGAACCCAGGCCTCTCTCCCATCAACCTCTTCCCAAAAACACAGACCCCCAAAGACTAAGTAAAGAAGCACTGAGATGGGGACACCATCAGCACCTGACAAGTAATTCAGGGCATCCTGTTGAACTTGGTAGCTTTTATATACTCCCTCACCATCTCCTTTTCTGTTTTCTCATCTGCACCAAGAGCAGAAGTTACCAGAGTTGCTGCAGATGCTCTGCATCTACAGAGCAGTTCAGTCCTTGTGTCCTTTCAGGAAGAATCATAGGCAGACCTGTTTAGAGACATATTTCTATTGCAAAGTGGCAAAGAAAACTTGGAAGTAGTTCCAAAAGAAATTTTCTGAAGTGGACAAAGGAAAACCTCAAGCTCCTACAGGGCTCAGACATGGGCAACACTAACCTGTCATGGAACCACCCCACTCTGACAACAAGCTTGTGCACCAGACATCAGGTTACCTCCACTCAGCTCAGCACACTCCAGCCAGAGCACTCATATAGGAGCAGAAGGCAGGCAGGCATGTGAACTCTCCAGTATTACAGATTTGGCATCTGTCAGTGATAAC
Organism: Trochalopteron elliotii; assembly: GCA_024734555.1. Classification (NCBI taxonomy): domain Eukaryota; kingdom Metazoa; phylum Chordata; class Aves; order Passeriformes; family Leiothrichidae; genus Trochalopteron; species Trochalopteron elliotii. The sequence continues at coordinate 4,796,432 of JANPWX010000052.1, forward strand.
TTTCTAATTCAGATGAGAATTGCAGTACATGCAGAGGAACATCTTCCCCCTTCAGCCTCTGCTTGGTTCCTACAATCACATGGTGCTGCAGAGCAATACCAACTAGAACAGCCAGGTGTGTCACCAAAGGCTTCCTCATGCAAAAGAAATCCAAGTAGCCATTGCTCTCTTCTTTGGCTTATGCCATGATCAGAGGGTATTCTGGTGCTGATTTGACAGAACTTCTCATGAAGATGAAGTTAACAGACTAACTTATCTTAATTAAATACTCTACCCTTACAGAAACAAGTGAACAAAACCCCCAAACCCACAGAAACAACAAAACACTAACACACAGAAACAAAGAAAGAAACGCAAAATCACTGCCCTGAGGACTAAAGATGATTTGTACCCCAAAGATATTTCAGAAACACCAGCAATTATAAACTATCCAACTACCCCTGCCTGAAGAGCAGATCTGAAATACACGCAGGTTAATAAAAGCTATATAGCATTTCTTCTAAATTTCTCTCACAAGAAAAAATTATAATTTTTCCACTCAGCCACAGGTCATAAAGCAAGCTTACAGAAAAGATTTGTATTACAATTAAAACATACTGAGCAGCCAAAAAAATGAGCAAGACTTGCTTTAAAAGCCTGTAACAAAGTGATTTAAAATAATATTCAGGAAGAGCAAGCAGGTTGCCAGAGAAAGGATAACGTTCTCAAAACTGGGTGCTCAGTTATGATCCTAGATCTAGTAATCTAAATCTAGGCTTATGTGAAAGTGGCTTATTAAAAAACAAGACTGACATTATTTTGCTGGCAGTAGAGATGAGTTAGGTCATCTCTAGCATGTGCAGATAGATAGTAGAATTCTAACAGAGAGCACTGCAGCCAAATGAGCTAAAAATAGACCTTTTCTCTATCTACTCTATGGATACAGAAACTTAGTCTGATACAGAGTCTTCCAGAACAGATATAATGTTTTTATCCTGAAGATTTACAGCTTCTCTCTCATTTCTGTTCCACAAGGGGCAACAGAAGCATTATATTCCACTTCATATTCTATTTTTCTTTCACTGTACCCACATCCCATTTGCTTTTCCTTTTATCTGCAGCAGCAGCATGTGTGGCCCCCAGATATTCCAGAACAATCCCACAGACAAGAAGGTACCTGATAGGACTGACACCTGTGCTGATTCATGGGTGGCCAGTTGCCTGCATTACTACTTATGAAAAGGGACAAAGTGGCAGTGATACTGCTGGATCTGCTGGGAAGCATCTACTTATCCAGGTGGCTGCCTCCTAAGGAGCAGGGTACTGCGGGCCCACCATCACTTCCCACCCTTAAGTTCACCCTGAGCTGTCCAGGTGCACGGTCCATGTCCTGTTGTTCCTACCACATAGTGATGCTTCTCAGCAGAGAACCAAGAGACCTGCAAAACAAAGTCACCAACTAACCTCTTCAGGAAAAATGTCTCAGGACACTTCATCCTCCAACTCAGACCAACACTAAGAACACCAAGCATCATGATCACTATCACAAGCTGAAATAGATGTGTCAGCAAAGTTTCAATTCCCTTATTTCTCTTTTGTGGGTTGGTGTTTGCTAGGGTTGTGTTGGATTTTTTTAATTGCTCCATAATAACTTGCATTAGCAACATTAGCAATACTGTCACTGAAGCAGCCAATATTTGCTAGTAATTAACTTCCACAGAGCAGCACCCTTGTTACAGTTTCAACACTAGAATTAAATTCTGTTTAGCACTAATAGATACTTGTGCTTTTAGGACTACAAACTCTTTCTTTGACATAGTGCCTTATGATTTTGTGTTTAAGGCAGAGTGATCAAACATATGCACTTCAAATATATATGTAGCTTTTTTAAAAGTGCATTTCTCAGATACCCAGTTATCAGCAAAGTAGAAACATCTATCAGTTTAACCACTGTCTTTTAAACAAGGAAGGAAGAGGAGACTTAAGCCCAGTTATCAGAAGTATAACAGAAAGTTACTATGGCAAATGCTGTGTTCTTTTTGCTCTATAGAAAGTCTGTGGAATGTTAAAGTGAAGCCAGGTCCCAGCAGAGCTTTACCAGCATGGAGGTTAATCATGTTAGGTAGGAATTGAACTCACTAAACAAGTTTCCTAGGATGTTTGCCATGAAAAGGCAAGAGTCCATTTTCTTGGGAGGGAGAACAGCATGTATTTCGATATAATAAAGGGACTCATTAAGAAGGCAACTATACTGAGGAACAATCTATGAAAGCAAAATTATTTAAGTGAGGGCACATATAGAACATGTAATAGTTTGAGCCAATTATTCTTTCTTTTGGATACTGCCAGTGGGGCTGAAAGAGATATAGCATACTGCCTTTCCTAAGACAAAATTTCAGCATTTGCACATCAAATTGGGAACCTAACACCCCTTTCACAGATCAGGAACTGTGTGTTAGAGCAAACTAATTTGAGTTTAATGAGAGGCAGAATCTCTCCAGCTGAACAATTTCTCATTTCCCACGCAGCTCATCAAAACACCTATCCAAATGCCCTTGATGCCCTGACACTTGTACTGCATGCATTAGCACACCCACGTACACAAGATTTTCATCACAAACTAAACCACTGAAATGATCATAAAACATCATAAATGAACTTTCCAAAGGTGATGACGCTAGCGTAATATCTAAACATCTTCAACACCACCTTACCCTGTCTCTTTTCCAATCAATACAGACAGTTAATCTACTGTCTCCTGGGCACTCTTCAGCTGCTAAGCATTATCATGCCAGTGCATAACTTACTTATATGCCCAGTTGTTTTTCACGTTGGTTTTCAGCAATGAGCAAATGTGAAGTACACAGCAATGCAGCAAAGAGATCAGTGACTAAGAGCAAATTGGGATGGTTTAAGAGAAGCATCAGCAGAGGAAAATTCCACTGCTTTGCAAGCAATCACATAGCTCTCAAGAGCAGTAGTACTCATTGAGGAGGAAATGCTTCACTTTCCCCCTCCCCTCGAGTGTTGAATTTCTCATGTGTGGTTACCCTCAATACGCTTATCCCGACCAACATCGGGCAGGTGTTTCACACGGTTCAGCAGGAACAGATTCTGCTGGCGAAGAAGTGCCCCCGGCGCTCACGGCAGTAGCCAATCACCAGCAGACAAATAATTTTTCAAATGGATGGCTGCTCTTCACCACAACCCACTGTGCTCCGTGTAGCAAACTGCACACCAAATACAACCGTGGAGTTCCCCGCGGAGCGAGGGCTCTGCGTCCCCACTTCAGGCTCACCTGCCGCCCTCTGCGCCAAGCACTGACAGCACCAGGAGGAGCAGACCAGCACCATTAACATTATCCAGCAGAACCCAGCTCCTCTGGACCATCAGCCCCACAAACACAGGGGAGACACACAGCTTCTCCTGAGCGACTTACTTCCCCTTTACTGACATCCACCGAGAAGAAGGGCCTAGAGTGAGCGAACTCAACTCAGTAGAGCCCTCGTCCCGCCAGGAGGGCTCGGGGTGAGCCGCGGACAGTCAGGGTGTCTGGTCAGCGTCACTGCGGTCAGTCAGGATCCGCAAACGCGGACCTCCGGTGACAGCAGCGCGCCGACAGCCAGGGAACAAACCCGGACGGAGGCTAAACACGCTCCTTTCCGCGTGGCGCGGCCACGGCACAGCGAGGGCAGCGCGATGGCGCTTTCCAAAGTCATCACTGCCATGACCTGCACGGCTCGGCGCTCCATGCCGCTGGAAGGACGGCCGGCCAGCTGCCTTTCTGTGGAGGGAAGGGTCACCGGAGCGCTGTCCCCGGCAGCACGGCGTCACCGGAGCGCTGTCCCCGGCAGCACGGCCACAGCGGTGGAGTGCACCTTCCCGCAGGACATCGCTCCGCTGCCGCACGGGAGGCTGCGGACCGCGTGTCCTCCCTCACTGTCCTTCTGTCCCCAACCCCAGGAAAAGCACCGGCAAGGGGAGGGGATCCAGGAGCACCGGCGGAGACGGTCGGGCTCTGCGGTGAGGGGCTCCCCCTGCCCTGGGCTTGGCCTACCCGGGCGCTGCCGCCCGCCAGCCGCAG
>JANPWX010000052.1:4814514-4851994 GCA_024734555.1 Trochalopteron elliotii
AGCGCGCCCGGTGCCTGTGCCTCGGCGGCCGCGGCAGGGCGGTGCCTCCCCCGCTTCGCCCCTTCGCGCATTTCCAGCGCTGGAGGCACCGAGGGCGCGTCTGGATCGAGGGGGGAGGATGGTCACGGCAGATTGCCCACATTGTGGTGTATCTACACAGTACTCGGTGGAACGGGACCAGGCGGATTTACCCCGTTCCGCGAAATCGGCGGACGAAGCCCTGGATTCCCATGCTGTGCGGACCTGGTCCGCGCGCTCTGAGAAGCCCGCCCCGCGGCAGGTGGGGGGGCCGCCTGGCATCGGAGTTCGGGCGGCCGGCGGAGCTTCTTTGGGGGCGTTGCCCGCAGCCCCTCCTGCTGCTGTGACTCCGCCGAGAGATGCAGGACTGGGGTGGGGTTTCGGAGGCCTCCGGGCTGTGAGTCCGTCACCCCCCGCAACTCCCCCCCGCTCGCGAGTCACGCGCGGCGCCTCCCCCGTGGCTTTGTCTCCCTCCGGATCTCCCGTGTCCTTGAGAACGGCGCTTGGAGGAGCCGCCGCGCAGCGGGACACGTCCCCCCCAGCGCTGCGCTCCCCTCCCGAAGTGAGCCGGGGCGGCGCTGCGCGTGCAGCTGCCGCCAAAGCAAAGGCAAGTTCCGGCTCTGCAGTGTTTACTTTTAGAGGAGGGGACGGCACAGCCGATCATAGGCCAGTGTTCACTCGTGGCAGAGGGTCCCGGGTAGACGGGTCTCCTTCAACAGGCCATTGGACACTGCCTCCGTGCCAGGTGACGGTTCGGCCACGAGACCGTGCACGGTTTTGGGATGATGTCCGAGCCAAGACTGATGCTGTGAGTGGTCGTGGCTCGGCACGGCGTCCCCTGCAGGGCAAGGATGGATTCCCTAGCTCTGCAGTTCCTGCGAGGCGAGCTATCGTCCCTGTCCCAGTGGAGTCTAAGGGACAAGATTCGGAGGATGATGCTGCCTCTTTGGGCGATTTGCAAGCTTTCCCTGTGATTCGGGAAGCTGGTCGCAAGAAACATGCTCATTTATCATGGCAGGCATTGACTGACCTCCGAGATAGGGTTGGGAAATACGGTCTGGGGTCTCCTGAGATGATGCAAGTGTTACGACTGGTAGACACAGACGTGTTACCACCCTATGACATTAGGTGTCTGGCCAAGGCTCTCTTTCAGCCTGTCGAGTATGACATCTTTGAGTCCAAGTGGTCTCAATTGGCTGGCAAAGCTGCAGAACAGAATCTGCTGGCTCGTCAAAGTGACCCTAGGTATGGGGTCGGGCCAGACATGCTGTTGGGTATAGGTGAGTTTGCTGATGTTAATAGGCAAATCGCCTATGAGCCCTTGGTACTGGAGCAGTGCCAAAAGATTGGCATGGAAGCACTGGTACAGACAATGGAGATGTCTGCACCGAAGCAGTCATTTGCCACAATTGTTCAGGGGACAGATGAACCCTTCCTGAGGTTCACAGAAAGGCTGACAGTTTCAGTTGAGCGACAGGTAGATGATCTTGCTTCTAGAACATTGTTGCTCAAGATTTTGGCAAAGAGCAACTGTAATGCGGAGTGTAGGAAGATCATTGAGGCCCTTCCAGGCGATCCCACACTCTCGCAGATGGCCGAAGCCTGTGTGAAAATGGGCGCCACAGGTTCTAAGGTGGCTGCCGTGGCTACCACCCTGTGGCCAACCTGGAAGGGGCAACAGGATGGGAAGCAGAAACAGGCAAATGCTCAGGCAAGCAGGAAAAAAGGGAGAAGAGTGAAGAAGGGGGCAACTCCTTTGTGTTTTTGTGGACGGTGTGGAAGGCCGAATCATATGGCCAATGTCTGTAAGGCGACGGTCCATGTGAATGGCCAGCCTCTATCGGGCCGGGGAAACGGGAAGCGGAGCGCGAAAGGGAAGCGCGCTCAGACAAAAGTGTCTTCCCAGTCCCCAGAGCCGATGGAGATTTGCTGGGCAAGCTCACAGCCAGCACCCGCGGTTCAGCAGGCCTAGACGTCTGCACCGCTGAAACAGTTGTCCTGAAGGACAGCACAGTGCATAAAGTCCCCCTGGATGCCTTCGGTCCTCTGGGTGATGGTTTGAGTGCCCTTCTTATGGGCAGGTCTAGTACCACTACTCAGGGTATCATTGTGCATCTGGGTCTCGTGGATGCAGATTACACGGGAAGGATTTGTGCCATGGTTTCCACGTCCACTCCCCCCCTCACTATCCCAGAAAAGACACGAATTGCTCAACTTGTGCCTTTTAAGTCCTCTGTCCGCAGGGCAGATACTCGGGAGAGAGGAGACGGCGGCTTTGGATCCACTGGGCTGCCTGAGGTCTTCTGGACCACTGCCCTGACCAAGAAGCGTCCCGAGAGGACGTGCACCCTGTCCATTCCTGGTGCAACGCCATCAAAGATTCACCTCCGCGGAATCCTAGACACGGGCGCGGACATCACGATTGTGTCCATTGCCGCTTGGCCTCCAGACTGGCCTTTGGACCCAGTGGCAACGTCTGTTTCAGGACTGGGAGGAGCGAAGCAATGCTACGTGAGCCAGAAGCCAGTGACAATCACGAACCCGGAGGGTCAGACAGCCATGGTCTGGCCCCATGTCACCGACACCTCTAAGAATCTTTGGGGGAGGGATGCTCTGGCTGCGTGGGGGGTGCACTTGGGGACGGATTTTTAATTGGGGCCACTGCACTGAAGGGCGCAGTATGTCCAACGCCTCCTATATGGTGGCTGACAGACGAACCCATCTGGGAACCCCAGTGGCCCCTTCCTCAAGATAAATTAGTCGCCCTTCGTGATTTGGTGCAGGAACAATTGGACCAGGGTCATCTGGAACCCTCTACCAGTCCCTGGAACACTCCTGTGTTCTGCATCAAAAAGAAGTCTGGGAAATGGAGGTTGTTACAAGACCTCCGGAAAGTGAACGCAGTGATGGAAAGCATGGGGACGCTGCAGGCTGGTATGCCATCGCCCACCATGCTTCCCGCAGAATGGCTGGTCCTCGTTGTGGATCTGAAGGATTGTTTTTTTACGATTCCTTTGCATCCCAATGACAGGCCGAAATTTGCCTTTTTGGTGCCAGCAATTAACAATGCTGAGCCCGCACAACGGTATCAATGGAGAGTTTTGCCGCAAGGCATGCGAAATTCCCCGAGCCTGTGCCAGTGGTTTGTGGCTCGAGCCTTGTCTGGAGTTCGCAAGCAATTTCCTAATGCCCAGTTTTATCATTACATGGATGATATCCTGGTGGCTGCTTCCACCCAGGATGAGTTGCAGGGGATTCAGCCTCAGCTGCTCCATGCTTTGCATTCTCATGGGCTGCAGGTGGCTCCGGAAAAGGTTCAGCAGAAACCTTCATGGAAATACCTGGGTGTCAAGATTTTGGAACGTACAATCCAACATCAAGAGGTGCAATTTGTGCACTCGGTGTGCACATTGAATGATGCCCAGAAATTGGTGGGTATCATCACTTGGTTACGTCCGTATTTGGGACTAACCACAGCACAGTTGTCTCCTCTGTTTGATCTGTTAAAGGGAGATGCTGATTTGAAATCAGCTCGGACGTTGACCCAGGAGGCACATCAGGTGCTGGAGGAGGTTCAGCGAGCTATTTCAGCTCGACAGGTTCATCGCATTGATCCCTCCATTGATGTCACTGTGTCCATCACCACTCCAGATTTACATCCCACAGCCATAATTGGCCAATGGAGTGACAGGTGGTCTGACCCCTTGCACGTCCTGGAATGGGTTTTCTTGCCCCATCGGCCGCAGAAAACAGTAACGGCGCTGTTTGAGCTCATTGCTCATTTGATAGTCAAATGCCGACAACGGTGTTTGCAATTGATGGGCGCGGATCCTGCACAGATTGTGCTCCCGGTATCACGGGAAGATTTTGAGTGGAGCCTTGCAAACAGTGTATCACTGCAAAGTGCTCTGGAAAATTATACCGGGCAGATCACTTATCATCTGCCCAGCCACAAGCTACTGCAAGTGGCAAAATCCGTGCAAATTTCTTTGCGGCCCAAAAACAGCCAGGAACCAGTGCAAGGACCCTCCGTCTTTACTGACGGCTCGGGGAAAACAGGGAAGGCCATTGTCACTTGGAAGGATGGATCTGAGTGGAAGGTCCTGGAGGGCCATGAGGACGGGTCAGCCCAGTTGGTTGAACCGAGGGCTGCCGTCATGGCTTTTCAGAAATTTTCCCAGCAACCCTTCAACTTGATCACGGATTCTGCTTATGTGGCCGACATTGCTCAGTGGTTGGGTCATTCGGTGTTGAAGGAGGTCAGCAATGCTGCCTTGTTTCATTTACTGGAGACCCTGTGGTGTGCAATTCGGGACAGGGTTCATCCCTACTATGTTCTGCATGTTCAAAGCCACACTAATTTGCCTGGATTTGTAGCGTAAGGTAACGCGAGGGCTGACAAGCTGACTAACCCAGCATGGGTGGCCCCTCAGCCTGATACACTCGCGCAGGCCAAGGCATCGCATGGGTTCTTCCACCAAAACGCGCATACATTGCAGAAGCAGTTTCAGTTGACACCAACTGAGGCCCGTGACATTGTCGAGTCCTGCGATGACTGTCATGCGGTCACTGCACCTTTGCCGGCAGGGGTGAACCCCAGGGGCCTCAAGGCCTTGGAACTTTGGCAGACGGATGTTACCCAGGTTGCCGAGTTCGGGCGGCTCAAGTATGTGCATGTTACGGTGGACACGTTCTCCTCTGCGATGTGGGCTTCGGCTCACACGGGAGAAAAGACCCGAGATGTCATTGCCCACTGGAGGCAGGCCTTTGCCGTTTTAGGCATACCCTCTGCTATCAAGACCGACAATGGTCCTGCTTACGCCTCACAGAAGGTGCGGCAGTTCTTGCAGTTGTGGGGTGTTTCTCATAAATTTGGGATCCCTCATTCTTCCACGGGCCAGGCAATTGTAGAACGCGCTCATGGTACACTCAAGCATGTTCTCCAAAAACAAAAACGGGGAATGCAGGGTGAAACCCCGCACAGTCGGTTGCAAAAGGCTTTGTACACAATCAATCACCTCACGGTGCCGCAGAACTCAAATAACCCTGTTTTTTTGAATCACCACCTTTCATTACAGGCTCCGGATGAGATGCATCAGCCTCGAGCAAAGGTCCGGGTGCGAAACCTAGTCACTAAGCAGTGGGAAGGTCCCTATGACCTTATTGCCTCGGGGCGCGGGTATGCTTGTGTCTCCACAGATACTGGAGTACGCTGGGTACCTGCGAAGTGTGTCCGTCCTGACCTGAGACCGCAGAGACAGAATTCGGTCAACAGACAGTCAGGAGACTGTGATCAAGATGAAGGTCAACAACTGGATGAGCCATTGAGTGACGACTCTGATGTTGATGATACGAGTGATCACTCCGATGGCCCTTCATGAACAGAAACTGAATTATGTTCATTTTCCTTTTTGGTTTTCTTTTAATTAATGGAAAAAGGGTGAGATGTCGCCCTGATGCAGAAGTCTTTTTGTTGTTTATACTCTTGAATTGGAGTTTCTCACGCAGCTTCACAAAAATAATGTATATTTTTAGCACTTATCTATTGTTTGCATTCTTGTCCTCTGGGAGGAGAAATGTGATGGATGGTGATGTTCACCATCCAGGTCAAGAGGTGGCAACCTGTGTAGCCAATCTCTGGCCTTTTGTGAAAATGTATATAGGGAGTCAGATTTTTAGAATAAAGTAGTAGAAGCTTCCCCTTGAGCTGCTGCGTCTGCTTCATTCCTTGGGTGCCCTGAGACTGCCACACAGGTCTGCCAGAAAGAAAGTACTGACATGAAGATGAGGTGGAACTGGCAACTAGAAGACACTGAACACTGAACACCTAATCAACTGTGTGATTAGGAACCCAGGATTTCCCTCAGGACTGATTGGAGAAGCCTGCTCTTATGAGTTGCCGATGCAGCCTCTGGGTCAAAAAAGAGGAAGTTCCTGGACATCTTGAGACAAACAAGTTAGGTTCTTTAAAGCTATGGAGGCTGTTCCCATGGTTTCCCTTCTCAAACATCATATTCTCTAGCCCCTGAGATATGCAGAGTGTGCAGTAAGTCACACCCCAACAGCCCATCCATGGAAAATATTTCAGTGCTCAGCCATAACTGAGAGAGATGCACTCACATTTTGATAAAGTGCAATTGCTCATTATGAAAGATATATTTTGTTTCATTTGCTTTTAAGTTTGGTTTCACTCACATTCTGGTGTTTGGGGTTTTCTCTAGTGCACTTCTTTTACATTCATGGCACCAGGCTATTTTGATGTTTTCTAATTATATTCCTGTTGCTGTCTATTATTTATTCTTTAGTCTTTTGGTGTGTAAATACAGAGAGGGACTTCAAAGCAAATTATTTTAAAAAGAAATAATTTTAAATAGGCAATGCAAAAAATTGACCTCAAGCCAGTTTAATCCAGAAAATTAATATTGTGTTTACCGTAACTCATTTAAATTCTAACATCTTTTTGTATGCCTGAATATGATCTTAAATGAATTTGTTTCAGGGTATGATCCAGGGTTATTTACTCACTATATTTATCTCAATAGATATGTTACCTTCATAAATAACAAGTGAGTATAATTTAACCAGTTGTTTGAAGCTGAGTTGTTACAGCGGGCTCCCCTTTAATGTGTGTGTGAATTGATTTGACTTTTTATTGTGTGTGTGACTTAGCTGCTTTCCAGATGTAAGCCCTTTTGGCATGAACTGTGGTTATGTATAGCACCTATATCTTAGAGAGAACTCCTGGAAATAATCAATGACAAAAAATTGAACATAAGATTAATCTAAAACAGCCTTGCCTAAAATTGTGGCATCTATGTCTGTGTTCATCACTCTTTGTTTGCTTTACTAAGAAAGAGAAATTGGAAGTTGAGATAGGTCTGGTTAGCTACCATCCAAAAGTGCTTATCTGAGATGAACTGCCACCCTCACATTTTTTTTTCATGGCCTACAAAAAGATTGCTTTGTGTGCCAAACTCAGAGCTCTGTATCTAACTAGTAGACCTGCCATACTGTGGCTGAGGAAGTCTACCCAGGACTCTAGTTTGTTTGGCAACAACAGATTCCAGTGAATACTGTGAACATAACATAAATTTTAAAAAAAGCACTTTTTGGTCACGTGCCTGTAGTGAATATGTTTAGCCATTAACAGAAGTACAGGAGAGACAGGTTTTTCCTTACATGATTAAAACCAGAGACAACTATTACATTGTTTTCCTGGCTACATAGATCTTGCTCAATAGGTCTGAAACAGAGTAAAGTGTGAGTCCCAAACTCAGTTATCATTATTGGATTTTGTTTTTTTTTTTTTTTAATTGGCTTTGTCCTGATGCCTCTCTGGATGGAAATTTTTAGAGAGGTTACTACAGTTTGAATAACCCCTGAGCTCCTAAAAAGAGAAGGATTGAAAATCATCAAAACAGCAGAAGGTTGAATGAGAAAATACTTAATTTGTCTTAAATCAAAGATATTCCCAATTTTCACATTGCTCAGTGGCCAACTCTGCATCAGTTTTTTGTGACTTGGCTGTGCTTCCCCTCTTTTGACTTTTAACTCTGGACCAATTTGCCTAACTACATGCAGGTCACATGCAGTGTACTTAACCAGGTTTATGACCACAGGATTCCTTTGGGATTTCACCTTACAATATTAGAATTCATACTTCTCTCTAGTCAATGAGTCTATTTTGCAAGAGAACATGTCTTTCATTCCACTCCAGTTCCTCTGTGTTTGAGCATTCTATTTACTGATTTCTATACTGAACATTTTTGCTTCTTCAGTGCAAAATACATTATTTGAAAACCAGTCTTAGTGCGAGTTTTCCTAATAGCAAAGCAAGCTCTAGAGTTTAATCTCTTCCCAGTAATAATTACTTCAGTATTTTCTTTCCATCTGCTGTCTCTGCAGTATCCCTTGCTATTTTGTATTATTGACAGTTTAATTAATTTATTCCTCAGAGTCTTACAGTGACATAGCACTATTTCCAAAAACAGCATCTAGAATGTTTATTGCACGTTCTGCTGAAAGACAGAAAGGAAAGAAAAGGCAAAACAAATAGAATCCTGTGTTTGTTTACTTTAACAGCAGGATTTTTTCACAGTTAACAATGAATATTAAAATGAGCAGTTTAGATCTGATTTACTGGCTCATTACTGTGCTGATGAAATTTTATAAAGTCTTGACCTGTGTGAGAGTTGCTCAGGCTTATAGATTCTGTGTAATTCCCTAAGGTTAATGTAGGCAGAGTACTGGCTTACTGCAGCCCTTCAGTATATTTTGGCAGGATGACAAGGTTCAGAGCAGTGATGTCTACATTTTTGTTGAAGATCCCACTTTTCTCACTTTTTGCCAGTCTCACTGGGAGCATCAGGCAGCCACTGTTCACACCCACAGGAACAATATGCATGGCAGGTTGGCACCATAGATACAGACTTCCCAGAAAACTAATGTTAAGAGCTTCAGATTGGAAGAGCATCAATAAACTGTGCAACAATGTAAAATGAAACTTCAGATAGACAAATTATGATGAATTGTGCAATAGGAAATTAACATGTTGCCACTTCCAATTACCCATTTGTCATGGTCTGCTGCACCAGAATTAGGAGGACAGTCTCTACCCCAGGTCTCAGCAATCCTTTCTCTGTGCCACAGCAGCAGCTGAAACTAACAGCGAAAGAGGATGGATATTATGTCAGACACTAAGCAAGAAACCTCCCTCCAAAGAACTAGAATGTACAGTCAAAAAGGCTCTAAAATTCCAAGTGACAAGAGCAAGCCACCTTTACCAAGTGTTTTCTAGACTTTTCTGCATTAGGACTGTGACAGAGGGAAACTTTCTATGACTCTAACTTTGCAACAATGCTCCACTGAGCACCCCAATGTCAGATGCTAGAGACCTGGATAAAGGATAAAGAGACGTAACTGGAGACAGATGCTGGCAGATGATTTTGTCAATTTTAACTCAGATACATGGGCAATCAGGGCCCTTCTCACTTTCACCACAAAAAGCCCTTTTCACTTTTACCACACACAAAAAAAAAAACAAACAAAAACTCTAAGCTTGGGAAAAATTTAAGGGCTGCTGGGCTATGATGCAACAAGCTGTTAAAACACATCTTAATTTTAATTATGTGCCTAACTCTTCACACTCTCTCAAATCCCACTGAAATCTGTAGGTTTTAGCATATGCACACATGTCTTGCTGAATCAGCACTGCAGCTTGTTATCTGAATTGTTGCCCTATTAAACATGAACTAGAGATACACTTCATAAACTTCAATGTAACTACATTGCATTTTATTTAACATTAAACTGAAGGGTCTGTCTGCTTCAGCTAGAGGCTCAGATGGAACACAAGGCATTCTGGCAACTGAATGTTGAGCAATACCCTCATTATGGCAGCTCTCTTCATATTACAAAACTGAATCTTGGATATAGACTCGGGTGTGAGATCTATCAACCTGTAGGTGTTGCATAAGAATATGCTTTATAGCTGAAAACTTAATTGTGCTGTGTTTGAGTAACTGTACCCATTATATTAGCAGCCCTTAAGCCAATTGTAACCTTTCCAGCTGCAGAATTTCTGTCCAAGAGACAGCTTGAGGCAAAGTTCAGAATTAGTGTGGGATTTGTATTGTGCATTATGCTGTCCTTTATGCTAATATTAGGATACCCTCTTTCATTCTTTCAGACAACAATATTTAATTCATGTCTTTTAAAAATCATTGATGATTTGGATCTTCTGTGAAAAACACTTCTAAAATGACTTGTAGTTCTCTGTGGTGCCTTTTAAGAATGATTTTAAACACTGTGCTGTCTGCATCTCATGTATTGCACAGAACACTGTTCACTTTGGTTCTGAACACCAGTGACAGGGAAAGATCAGTAGACAAGATGCAATTTCTTACAGGGAGGGTAATTCTTATTGGAAGTATGTGGAAGGTAATTTTTGATCAAACAACTTAGCAAACATGAACTATTTAGTTTGGCTGTTTGTGCTTTTCCTTGTCCTATCAGGTAAGTTCACAGTAACCTGGGGCACAGGCACATCTATCCATTGTTCCCACTTAAAAAATGCCAGCATTAAGGCTGCTTATCACAGATTCTATGCTAGGGACACCTACCCAAAAAAAACTACAATAAAAGAGTGCATTTAGTTGTTGACCAGGAGTAATGTGATTCAGCAAAGTTACTGGTGACCAGGGTTAATTTCTGTATGCAAGGAGATGCTGGAAAGGTATATATTGCTTGAATATAGGGAGGACATTAGTCCAAAATCACCATTAGCAATGCAAAACAGATTCTAGTACATCTTGCCACAAAATTAGCCATATTAATTCTTTTGCCTGATCTCAAGTTGCAGACTAGCTTCTCTTGGTGTTCATTCTGGCAAGAATCTCCAGCAGTAGAGAATCTGCTAAAGAGACCAAAAAAGGCCAATATGATATCAGAGTATGGGATGACTCTGTGTGAAAATCATAGTCTGTATATTCGTCATCTGCTTCTGAAAAAGAAATAAAAGGAAAAAAAAAAGGAAAAAAGTACAGGAGACTGAAATGCACAGATCTATGATTGAAATGGTTGTTTTACACATTCATCTGTTTCCCAACACAGTTTACCAAGCCTGTGCAAACAGTGCTGTCCCACTGCATAGGTGGTTGGGGATTTAAATAAACTGCTGGGGGAAAGGGATGCTTTCTGTGACAGTTTCTGTCTTTAATGCGCATGAAAACATAGACTCAGAGAGTGAACCCAACAGTAAAGTATCATTCCCTTCCTTTCCCATAGTTGAATACTATGTAAGGAATTGAATATTGTGGAAGGATTCATCTGTAATTCACGATTTGGTATGAGTAGAGGTTAATCTAATCTTAACTAGGAACTCTTTCAAAGCTTTATACCAATTTTAGGTAAGTTTCTAGGATCCCAAACACAGGATTTATAATCTTTCCTGATGGAAAACATGAAAGGAGCTTTTAGAAAGTAATAGTATTTAAGCTCTTTTGTTTTCTTTATTTTCATGTCTTAGAAATGATATTTTCAAGGTCTTCTCTATAACCAACAGGATAAAAACCTGCTTTAAACAAGACACACTTCAATTTTGTCACAAAGGTAAGATTACAAGAGCTTTAAGACACACACAGAATACAATGAATCTCATTAAGAAGAAGGCTGTGAGAGTTTGGCTTTGTGCATTTTGTCAAACTTCCAACACCATCACGACAAACAGATTCTAACCCATGATAGGAGAAGTGCAGATATGCACACAGTGAGCTCTTGCTTCCTTAAGATACCTGCTCAAGGCCTGGGCAGGTTTCCAGGTCCCGATGTTTACTGAAAATTCCCTCTCTGTGCTTTTGGGGGCAATGCAGAAGAGTGTCAAACAAAAGGAGTCAGAATCTTATCTGTGGGCATGCAAGCACTACCAAGCAGCGTGGGGATAAGAGTCAGACCATAGAGAGACACAGCCCATGCACGTGCTTTGCCCATCTGCCTGAGAGTGGCATCACTGCCCGCCTGGGAAGGACAGCAGGGATCTGAAAGGCTCCTTGCCAGCTGCGTGTGCCCAGAAGTTATCAATACTGCATGTCTCTTTCACCAAATACCTTAGAATATAAGCTTTACAAAGAAAATGTTTTACTTTTCAGTTACCTAGAGACCACTTCGGAAGATCACAAAACTTTGTGTTAGACTGTAATTAGATACATTTCACAACATCCCCATGAGGGAAATCACTAATTACAGCAGTCTGTTGAAGGTAAGATGAATGTAGTCATGATTTGTAGTGACTATGATACTATTGCAACCTTGTACTACTGCACTTCAGGCTATGATTGTATCAAACCCCAGAAGTCAAGAGGGTTGGGTGTGGCTAGCAGATGAATAGAGAATGAAGAACTGAACCACGCATTTGAGATTTCTTAACAAGTTATGTGCTCATAAATCACAAGTCATATTAATTTGCTCAGGAATAAGTACTCTGGGGCTTTGGTGTCAGGAAACACACTAGGACTTGAGAGTTGTGTTATGCCAGAGAAATTAAACCTATGGCCTCTCCTGATCAGCTGTAGTTATACAAAATCCCTGTGTTCTTATGGGATTGATAATTTTGCTAGACAAGTATATTGGTCATGGCAACACGGGAAAGTCTCAACTCAGAAACTTGCATTTGCCTTGCATCTTCTCATTCATAATGATAAGTAACTTTATTTTTCTTGCATTTGAACACCTTTCTGAAGCATTACTACAGCAGTGGTGAGATATTTCCATTATAGAGCTGAGTGCATCTCAGCAGGGAAAGAAGTCTCTTTACACACACGGACTGTAAAGTTTTCTGTTACAACAGGTAATCCAACAATTGATGTGAGATAACAATGTTCTAGTAATATAGTTTTAGGTTTTGTTAGTTTTAGATTAATTAAATGGGATAGTAGTTTTTAACAAAAATGTATCAAATGTTGCTTTTTATTCCTTCCATTATTTTTTTTAATGGATGCACAGAAAGAGGAGCCTGGTTGTCTAAACTAGGCTAATCTGTATGAAATACACAGGGGTCTGGGAGGACTGTTAGACTTCCAGAGAGTGAGCTAGAAGAGGTGAGGGTGTATCAGACCCCTGCATTCGCAAACAGTCTCAAACTGTCCCAGCTGGACACACCGTGTGTCCTGGTTTGAGACAAAATTTGGGAGAAAAGAGCAGGTGCACAGAGGATTAGATGAAGATCAGCAAACCAATGCCCAAGAAATCCAGGAAAATAGCTCATAGGGCAAATCCACTTTTCAACTGAGACGTAGAACTGCGCTTGGTGGTGTTGAGGGTAGCTATTTACTTGAACTGTAGCTTCAAAAGCTCAGAGCAGGCTTCACTACCGCTCAGGCACATGGTTTTGCAGTACAGATGATGACAAAAAGGGTGTCAGCCACCCTTCCTCCTTAGCAACCGTTTATGAGCAATTGGTTTCACTTCCTCCTTTCTGCTGTTCCCAGGGCCCTGAGCTGGACAAGCCTTTCAGCCTGTTCAGCTGGCAGAGCACTGCTCTGCCACATTTCCTGGCTTCTCGTCTCTTCTGTTCCTACAGCAGGAACGTCATCCTTTGTTTAACACAAAATGTCTCTGAAGTTTTGTTGGTGGGTATGGACAGGGTGTAGGTCAGGTGCTGACAGCACGGGTGGTCTCTAAGGAAATAGGGCTGTCCCATGCTGGACAGAGCCACTTCCAGACAGCTCCAACAGATGGGGAATGGCTGAGCACCACCGGTAACACCAGTGGCACCTCTGGGAAAACATTTAAGGAAGAGCAAAACCACTAACTACCAGTGAGAAAGAGAGGAATGAGGAGAAAAAGGTGGGGAATACCATTGTGAACAGCAAAGTCGAAAAATGAGGAGGGGATGGAAGTGCTGCAGGTGCTGGAGCAAGGATTTTCCTGTAGTCCATGTAAAGGACCATGTAAAGTGGCTGCAAATACCTGCAGTGTGGCCCATGAGGGACCCCACAACAGAGCAGGTGGATACTTTCTGAAGGAACTGAACAAAGCATCAGAGACAATTTTGAAGTACTTCACCTCAAGCACAGAAATCAAATCTGTAAAATCTCGGGGAAAATGTTTTTGACTGGTTGGACAGTCTGATAAAAAAGTGTGAGTTTTTCCTCTGGGGAAAAAAAAAAAAAACAGCCAAAGAAAACCAAGCCAAACAACAAACTCACAAACTACAACCCAACACAGGAAGCTCGACTATTTGCAAAGGGAGGCACAAAGCAGCAGAACGCTGGGAGTTCTCTTGCTGCCACTTGCTGCTTCTGCTGCTCTGGAACACTTGCAATTAGCCGGGTCTGCTCGGGCAGCCCTTTCGGGGAGACGAGCACGGCGGTGACACGCGTCCCGAGGGGACCGCGCCGGCGTATCCATAAGAAAACAATGTGATGCAGGATTAGTCGGTTTGTATCGTACCCAGCGTTTTGTCTCCGACTTCCACAGCTGAACCCGCACACGGCTCCGGGCAGGACACAGGTTTTCACCTCGGCACTGCGCTGGGTCTACGAGCAGCCGCCGCCTCCTCCGAGCCGCTCCCGCGGGACGGGCTGGGGGGAACCCTTCCCAGGGCGAGGGAACGATGGCGATCACGGACAAACCTCACTAACAAACCGCACTGTCCCTGTTGTCCCCGGCCGCGCCTCTCTCGCTGTCAGGCACCGCCTCGCCCAGGCGCCTCCGCGGGCCGCGGGCGATGGTTGGAGCGGGACGGGGCGGGGAAGGGGAAGGGGAAGGGGAAGGCGGGGGGAAATGTCGCGGTCGCTACGGGAGACGGGGGAAAACCGGAAGCCGGCGGGGCGGGGCGGCGTGGCGCTGGCGAGCCCTTCCCCGCCTCCAGCCTCTCTCCGCCGGGCGGCGGCGGCGGCAGCAGCAGCAACAACAACAGCAGCGCCATGGGGTGCTTCTTCTCCCGCCGCAGGAAGCCGGCCCAGGGCGGCCAGCTGCCGCAGCAGCAAGAGGGAGCCGGGCAAGACGCGGTGACCGGCGAGCAGAAGGCGACGCAGTACAGCTGGGACCTGCGAGCCAAGGTACCGCCCCGGCTGCTGCCGCCGGCTGCGGAATGGGCTGGGGCTGGGGGCATCGCCTCTCTCAGCGGGCAGCGTCTCGCCCTCTCCTGCCGCCCGGGGTTTGCGGCGGGGTGTGTGCTCCGGCAAGGGAGTACGCCTTCCCCGGCCCCGCTGTTAGGGCTCGGTCCGCGCAGTTCAGTGCGTTTATTTGAACAATTAAAAAGTGTTTAGCCTAAGGATTTTACCAGGCAGTCTCAAATTGTGCAAGCTGGTTGCCGCGGCTGCCGGCGGTGCGAGCATCGGTCCCCGGTGCGGGACTGTTCCAGGGGGGCTGGCGCTGCCTCCCGGTGGGACAGCGCCCTGTGGGCAGGCAGCTCGGCTGTGACAGTCCCCGCGGGTGTCTGCCTGCCGCCGGCATTCCTGACACAGCGCGGGGTCCCCTGGGTGCGTGCCCCACTCGAGCAAATCGCAGTTAATGGCTGGGGAGCTGCTCGTGTCCGGGAGAGTCCTCGCACCTGGCATTGAAACGGAGGCATAAAACTCGTGCCGTGTGTCCTGACTGTCTGAATTGATTCTTCCTGCTTGGGTGTTTGCGCTGTTGGTTTGCTTGGGTTTTTTTTGGTTTTTTTTTTTTTTTTTTTAATTTTAAAGGTTGGGGTTTTTTTTAAGAGGAAGTAGAACTAGCTTATTCTCCCCTAAAATGAGAGATGAAGAAGACAAATCCTTTCCCATGCTCTTTCCAGAACTCTTGGAGGCAGTCGTGAAGACTCAAGCGGGAAAGCATTTAAATACTCGATAAAATGTATTTCTTCCTAGCCTCATTTCAAATTTCACTTCCTAAATATGTGTCATTGTAGCCCTACTAGGCCTCCCTTCCTTGCCGCTCCAGCTGCCTTCGGGTGGGGGAAGCAGAAACTGGGGCAGGTGATAAACTTAATTGATGTGGTTTCAACAAACAAAATCCTCAGACCTTTAGGCTGTATTTTACAAGTACGGGAAAGAAAATGTGTGAACTTATTTGAATGTTTAGCTTGCTTGTTTTTTAAACTTGGCCAGGTGCTCTAGGGTGTCCCTTAAGTCTTCCAAGGAGATTAAGACAAGCGTAGATGGAGATGAGGTAGAGACTGCGTGTGGCCTGGAAGAGTCGGTTCCTCGAGGATAAAGATGAGCAATCTGTGTCAGGCTTGTTGAGTGGATAGCGAATGTTTAGGGAGCAGACAAGAGAAGGGGAGGATTACAGCCTGTCACTTGTATGGAGACTATTCTCACAGCGGGAGGGGCTGTAGTGAAGCCATATTAGAGTGACAGAACAAAACTTAGTCTGTCTAAAAGTAAATTACTAGATCAGGCTTTGGAATATTATTTTTTAATTTTAGAACAAATTCACCAGCTAAAGCTCGACAGGTATGAGAATTTTTACCCCATCTACTTATATACAGCTAACTTTGAAAACTAAAAGAAGGTAAGTCAGAAGGTAGGGAGACTTGATTCAGAGAATAACTGGCCTTGTTGCTAAGGAGAGGATTGTTGTTAACTTGTTGGAAGTTGGCTCAAGCTAACATATGAAACTGTTACAGCACCAACAATCTATCTCTGTGGAGTAAAAAAACTGCAGTCATGTATTGCATGTAAAACTTCCTTCATTTTTATAAAAGACTCTTAGAAACCAGAAGAATCAGTGAGTTTGGGCTGTGCTAGTGAACTGCAGAAACCATCAAATTAGCTGCCTAATTTTGTACTGTACAGCCTACGGATGGCTATTTAATGTCTAAGTGCATTTCTCTTGTTCTTTGCAGCCTTGTTTTTCATTGGGTTTTTGGGTGTAAGATTAATACATTAAACCAGAAAAGCACCTGGAGTCGCCTTATCTTAGGCGATGGAGTACTAAGCACTTGGTGCACTAAACTTGTTGATCCCAGTTTGTATTAAGTGATATCTTGTCAGTGTTAATGTAATAGCTTTAAATAGCTTTAAATGTTGTCTGTGATACCTTGTCCTATTGTCTATTGCTTTCTCATTTCTGATGCTGCACATATACTTATTTACTTCACAACGTTAAATTGAAGTCAGCTGGAAAACTTGTGGCATCAAGACTCCTTTTTGTTCATCAAGTGCATTGAATCGTACTCTAAACCCTGGAAACCTCAACTTTGTTAGCAGATGTGCTAAGTTGTCTTTTGATGTTTATGTCCACCATTTGGGTTGAGGATATGTTTCTAATTTTATCCTACTCAGTGATGCAGTTGTGGTTATATAGTGCAGTTTTACAATCAGGTTTGGCAATTGTCTGTAGTTTTTGTAAACTATGCTCTGTATGTTCTTGCAGGTGGGTATGTCTTGCTTCTCAGACACTCCCGCTGTCTTCCTCTAAACTAATGCCGTGCTAACTGTAGCAACGCGAATTTCAGGTTTTGAATTTGTATTGTATTTGTTACTTGTCTGTACTTGGTATGTTCCTTCCACCCCCACCATTCCTACCCCTGTGGGTCCTCCTGATGTAACCCCTCCCCCTTCCATTCCCCATTGGGTCAGTGTTTCCCTGCCCAGGGCTGCCCTGGTGAAAAGGGGACACACCACGCCCACTCTCTCTGTCTCCACTATCTCTCCATGCTTCCGTCATGCTGAGAAGGGCTTCTGGCAGAGCCCCCTTTCACATGGCTGCACTGAATAAACATCCTTCTTAACCCAAGAGAGAGCACGGTTCCTTCTTCCAAGCCTGACCCACGCAGCAGCTGCTGAGCTGACGGACCCAGCACGAGAGGTTTCTGTGGTCTGGAGGGATTCACTGCTAGCCGGTAGCAGCCCCCACCACGAGAGAAACCACAGCAGCTAACATGGCAGAAAAATGTAGGCACATTTGTGTGCATATTTGTATGATTAGGGATATGTAGAGGGGTGACTGAACCTGAGGAGTTCCTACAACAAAACTCTTCCTTCTGCTTCTGAAGGACGTAATTGCTAGTTGAGCATATTTTAATCATGTTCTGACAGCAAAAGATGATTACTATTGATACTGCCTGCTAGTGTAGCCCTAGACAAAGAGTAATATGATGATATCCCAGTGACCATGTAACTCTTGTGTAATTGTCCCAAAAATGGACCATGTGTTAGAAAATTCTAAATAGAAAAAATGTATTTTTGTTCTATGCAACATGTATGACCTTCAGACAGGAAAGGAGGTTTGCAGCTGATGGATCTTCCAAATAAAATGCAACTTGAGACAATAAAGATGGCTTCCAGAATTCTCTCTTCTTCCAGAATTATAAGATGCTGATAGTTGAATTGAAATTAAGGAAAGTATATGATTTTGAGGAGTCTTTTCAGATTTCTGTGTGACTTAATTAAGTGAGGAGAGAAGTTTTGAGGTATGCAAAATTTAATCAAATTTAGATTGCACTGTGAATCTGCTGGAGTCTCTGTAATGCTTACTGAGTCTTGGGTTCAGAGACCTGTGTGAAGATTACTTATGGTGCAGTAGAAGAACCAAAGGATCAGATTATCTTGAAAACAGAGAGGAGAAGGATGAGTATTCAGTTTCTTGCTGCTCTGGGATTCTCAATCCATGAGTGTAAGCAGAGCACAGTTTATTCCAGAGTCTGTTATTACTGCATTGCATCCTGAGGACTTATGTTTCTTGATGTCTTTGGGCTGTCATGAGAGTCTCTTTCTGATGAGGTGTGGTGCTCAGCCCTTCTCAGCCTTCTTCAGCTAGCTTTCCACCTGGATTGTTTTCCTTTCCCCCTGTATGACTAACAGCAGTAACTGAATGTGGGTATGTACAGACAGGAACTGGGGCTTTTGTGTCTTGTGATGGCAGATACACTCATGACCTCCACAGGAGAAGAAACACAATAGCTGCATCATCTTTTTTGCTGTTGTCTCATGTACAAAGAAGTAGGATTAGATTAATTATGATCACAATGGCATTTAGAGCTTAGAGGAACTTTCCTTCCCAGATATTTTTTTTTTGGTTTTAGGAGGAACAAGTAAAGTTTTGTTTTATGTCAACTGACTTGCAACTTAACTGATTTAGTTGATAGGAAACATGCAGCTATCATTGTTATTGTGCTGGGTAGCTGTATTTAAACAGTTAAAAAACCTCAAGAGGTTAAACTTTTTGCCTAAATCATAGGTAGTCTTTTGTTAGCTACCGTATGTTTGAGGATTCTTCATGAATGGTCTGAGCTGACTTGGGTATCTTGAATTGAATTGTCTAGATCTTGTTTAGTAACCACTTTGTATTTTATTTTGGAATATTAATAAAATAACTTTTTTTTGTCTCTAAACAATTAATTATTTTGTCCTTAAATCCACTGTTGTATCTCCCTTATGCTTTCTGATGCATCAGAAGAGCTACTGCTGTATGTCTCAAAATGTGGTCAGATAACTGAGAAACAGTCAGAAGGTTCATATTAAGTAATATCTCCAGTTAGATCAAATGCAGAGCTGTGGTAGCTTCCTTTCTTCTTTCACTTTTTCTGTATGCAGTAATTAGCTGTGGTTTGCTGAATGTGAATGACCATTTCATGCTGTTATGGGCATTATGGAAAAGCATGAAGATTCCCAAGAATAGAATGAAATGAGCATTCAGACTGCTGTGTTGGCCACTTTTAAAGTCAAGTTGTGCAGAGGATGCTCCAAAATGAAAACTGTTTGCTAGTGACAGGAACCTGCACTACTCTTTCCACCTTTTCTTCTTGTGCAAGAATCTTGAAATCTGCCAGTGGGTGAGTAACTTCAACAAGCAATCTCCAGAGGATGTTGCAACTCATTACTTGAGGGCACCAAACCCATGCAAGTATGAATATGCAGAAGTGTCTAGGCCTGGGAATGCACTTTTCTTTCTTATTTCCCTTATGTTAATTCCCCTGCTGATAAAAATAGTGCTTAAATCTTCTTAAGGTGGTGTGCTTACCCTATAGGTGCAGCTTTTAATGTCACTGGGTCAGCAGCCAACTTTTGTATGTCATCAGCTGTATATAAGTTCATTTCTGAACTGCTATCTGTAGTGACTTAGAGAGATAGGGGGTGATTTTTTGAGAATTATATTTAAAAGAGAAGACTTTAGTGTAGTGGTTTAGAATTACTTTACAAACTGTTTGCTCAGCAGCCTGGGTAGACATGGGTAACTAGAGCAGAACTGTAACTTGTTAAGAGCAGCAGTATCTGCTCATATTTGTATGGGTGTATCACTGTTGGCTGAAACTCCTTCCCTGGAGTTTCCCTGTGAAAAAGTTTTGCTAAGACGTGAACTCATACCAGAAACACTTCAAGATAGTGGGATCCTTTATGATTCTAGGTACAGTTACCACTAACAACTGTGAAGGTCTAGTACTTCCAAGTCTTCTTCCAAATGGGAGCTGTCCAGTTTTGGTGCCAGTAAACTGGATAATGGTGGCTGAAGAGATGTACGTCATGTGCAGCTTTCACATAGCCTCTGACCTTCTTGCAGGATGAGTGTTTGCAGGAAGGAAAGCTGCTTAATGCACCTTGCACTTGTAACAGGATGTCCTAGAGCTGTAAGCAGCCATGACAAACTTGTACACATTCACTTCTCTCCTTTTGTTTGTTCTTTAAAATCTTTGCTCCTTACAATTTGTCCTCTAGCCCTTTGTAACAGACATCTCACCATTGTAATTGTTAATAACCAAAGACTAGGCTTCTGTGCCTGTTTTGAGAAGGAAAAATATTAGCCCTGTAAGAAGGGCTAACTTTTTCATCATCACATCTGCTTATTTTAGGTCATTCTATGGAGTAATTCCTGAACCTGGGCACAGCCACTTCAGTTAGAAGGTTTCAGTTCTTGAGCTGTGCCAATATCTATTAATGCATGACTCTTATCTACTCTAAGAACTCTTTAAATTCAGCTGAAAATATTGAAAGTTACTGCTATGAATACTGTCACCTTTTGAACTTATATCAGCCTGGGGAAAAAAGACATTTAAAAAACCCATTGAAGGCTGTAGAGTGAACCATCTGTCTGAGTGAGATGAGTGGATTTGGACAAAGTTTTTTGAAACTTTATCGAAATACTAAGGACAAGTAGATGAGTTATCAAATAGTTGAGTTTTCCTGACCTGCCATGTGCTTAAGATTTTATAGCCAATGGAGCACCAAATGAATGGGCAGAGAAATGTACATAGCCCTCGTTATGGTTGTATGAGACTACAGATATTATTTTCTTGAGGTTTCTTTTGGCTTTCCTAGCCTGCTCTTTTTGCCATGTTGCCAAGACAGAGCTTAAGAAGCAGTTGGTTTCCACTGTCAGGGGAAGGAGGGTGGTTGCAGTGATTTAGTATTAACCTGTTGATGGTACCTGAAGACTTCAGAGATGGTGAACATGAACCAAGAAGGTGGATGGCATCCTGGCTTGTATCAAAAGTAGTGTGGCCAGCAGGACTAGGGCTATGACCTGTAGTTGGCATTGTTGAGGTTGTACCTCAAATCCTGTGTTGAATTCTGGATTCTTTACTTCAAGAAAGACACTGAAGTGCTGGAGCATGTCCAGAGAAGGGCAACAGAGCTGGTGGAGGCTCTGGAGCACAAGTCTGATGAGAAGCAGCCAAGGAGCTGGGGCTGTTTGTTAGAAGAAAAGGAGCCTCGGGGAGACCTCATTGCTCCCTACAACCACCTGAAAGGAGGCTGTAGGAGGTCAGAGTTGGTCTCTTCTCACAAGTACCTAGTGGTAGGACAAGATGAAAAGGCCTCAAGTTGTTCCAGGGGAGGCTTAGATTGGACATTTGGAAAAATTTGTTAATGGAAAAAGTTGGAACAGGCATCCCAGGGAAGTGGTTGAGTCAACATCCCTGGAGGTATTTAAAAGATGTGTAGATGTGGTGGACTTGGCAGTGTCATGTTAATGGTTGCACTTGACTTAGAGGTCTTTTCCAATTTAAACTATTCTATAATCCTATGAGCATGTAAGGAGCTGTTGGATGAATCCTGAAAATCATGGTTCTACCTTCAGACCTGTTTCTCTCGCATGCTGCTTTTACCCAGGAGAAGTGGAATATTTATATCTGTTATAGTCTTATATCCCCTCCTCTCAGGGGCAATAACCCAGTGCGGGGGGAGAGAGTATCAAATCTATTTCATGCAGTCCCTCCGGTCTGTACTACAGTGTTAATCAATAATTTCCCTTAGTCTTTAAAAGGATAACTGCAAATCAAAATTAAAGAAAATGTGCAAATTCCCTGGCATGGTCAACAAACTGAGAAGTAAAAGCTGTGTTAGAGTGGAACTCTTAGTTCTGGAAAATAGGCAAATAAAGAGAAGCTTCTGAATCTGATAATAAGCTGAAAATTTATCTTTAACTTGACTACTGCTCTTACTCAAAAACTCTCATTTGAAACTGTTTATAAGCTGTGAGTTTTCTGACCAACCGAGGTTTTTCACCTAGGCCTAAATAAAATTGGAACGTGAGGTTTCACAAGTCCTTGCAAAGGCCACTGGGCAGGATGAGCTAGTGCTGCTTCAGAGGCTTTGTAGAGCAGAGCAATTCAGAAAGATGTACTTAGGTTCCAAGTTTCAAAACAGCTTTAAGTTCTGGAAACACTGAACTTCTCATTCCTAAGAGAAGTAACTGTTCCTCTGTGCCTCTTTTGAAAGCAGTAAGTCTGTCTCCTGTGGTTATTTAAGAAAAACCCAACACACAGATATATACAAACAACACAAATGTTCTAGGAGATGCCTGGGAAAAATATGTCCAAAAGTAATTTTAATACTTATATTCCCAAGTAAGAGAGAATATGAGGGTAAATAACTTGTATATGGATCAAATATGTAGCATTACTTGAGACTGAAGACTTAAAGAGTGTTTGAATCCAAAGCATGGTGTGAGGTGTCCCTTATCTTTTGAGTCTCCCAATTTTATTTGTAACCCTTCCAGCTAACTTTCCTGGATGTATACTAGTGGTATTAAATATGATTGAGGAGAGAATTCTGGAAACCATCTTCATTGTCTCAAGTTGCATTTTATTTGGAAGATCCATCAGGTGCAAACCTCCTTTCCTGTCTGAAGGTTGTACATGTTGCATAGAATGAAATGCATTTTATCACCTGGTAGAGATTTTTAGCTTCCTTTGGCTGTTACAGTCAAAAGCTACCTAGGCTGGTTTAATGGATGTCTGGTGCTAGCCCATTCTGGTTTATGCCTTTTGCTGGTCTTTAAATATTGTATCAATGTTTGACATGTTAGGAAGAAATTATTTTAGAAATTGTACTACACCGAAACTGTGATAATGCATGATAACTGATTATGGTACAGCAAATTTTAGGAGCCTCAAGGCAGGTAATCAAATAGCAGGCTGGTGAAGTGGTCTTGTGTTAGTCATTCACTCATACACTTCAAAGTGCTATTTTAATGAGCTTTCACAAGAGGGCAGAGTAGAATTTGCTCCAGGAATTGTAGTTGGCTTGAGACTTACATCTAGAAATAAGCTAGCTCAGATTCCTTTGGTTCTAGGACAGCATGGGCTGTATTATTCATGCTTGCCACCTGTATTGCATCCATCCTAGGTGCTGTGTGGCTTATAAGTTGCTGCTTCCTAAAGGAGAGTCCCAGGGAAAGCCACAGCCTCCCTCAAGTGTTCTGCCCCAGTGAGAGGGATGCTGGAGTGTGGAGGAGATCTGCAAACATGCCCCCTATACCACCACTGCCAGTTTTTGCTTCTTGGACGTAGCTAAAACAATCTTGTATGATTAGTCAGCACAAAAATCTTGTAATTGTTACCACAAGATAAAGCTGTGGCACAGATTAATGAGCTCTCTGTAGTTTGCAAACATAATAGAGAAGATACTGCTTGACAGCAACAAGGTTTCTTTGCAATATGTTGAGGTTCAGTAAAATATGACCAAGAAAGCTACTCAAAAAGGAAATACTGTGTATCTCCAGCTTCATGAATCTGTAAGTATGTTGGATAATTTCTTTATTACAGTTACTACTCTACTCAGAACCATCATCCGTGTTGAAACCGTTTAGAGTCCACAGTTAAAACTAGTTCCCCTTGCCCTTTTCTTTATTAAAGGACAAACTGAGTTGTTTTTTTTTTATTCCCCTGGAGCATCTCAGAAGTGTAGTTTCATTTATTAGTTGTATCTCAATACTGTGTATTCCAGCACTTTAGCTAAAACAGTTGCTTCTGATCTTTCATCATTCATTGAAGACCCTCGTGGCAGTTTATCTTGTACAATTCAGTGGTACTTCAATCAGTGCAAGTTAATGGGCATTTCACATTATAATATTCTCTGCATTTGAAGAATTTAACCTTTTTTTTTATTTTATTCCTTCTTCAGGTTGACCCCAAAGATTACACTTTTTCCGGACTTAAAAATGAAACTGTTGGTCGGCTGCCCGGAAAAGTAGCAGGACAACAATTTGTCATACAGGACTGCGAGAACTGTAAGATCTACATATTTGACCATTCTGCTACAATCACGATTGATGACTGTGTAAATTGCCAAATCTTTTTAGGACCAATAAAAGGCAGCGTGTTTTTCCGTGACTGCAAGGATTGTAAATGTGTGGTTGCCTGCCAGCAGTTCCGCACACGGGACTGCAGGAAGCTGGAGGTGTTTTTGTGCTGTGCCACCCAGCCCATTATTGAGTCCTCCACAGGTATGAAATTTGGATGTTTCCAGTACTATTATCCTGAGCTGGCTTTACAATTTAAAGATGCTGGTCTGAGTATCTTCAATAACACATGGAGCAACATCCATGACTTCACCCCTGGAGAAAATAACTGGGGCCTTTTGCCTGAAACTGCTGTAGTCCAAGATTATGTTCCTCTGCCCAGCTCTGAGGAGCTGAAAGCTGTCAGGGTTTCTACTGATGCTGCAAAGAGCCTAATACCCATAACTCGAGGACAGAGACAGAAAAACAGTGATGAATCATGTTTGACCGTGTTTTTTGCTGGTGACTACACAACTGCAAATGCCAGGAAGTTAATTGATGAGGTAAGCAACCTTTGTTTTCATTCAGGTTTTTCAATTCCTATTTAAACTTTCCTCTAGACAGCCTCTGATTCTCCCTGAAGGGGGAGTGTAGAGGCACTGTTTGTCTACTGATCATACTGATTGTATGTATTTAAAAATTAAAACCTTAAAGCAAGATAAGAGACTGAATCTCATTTGATCAGTCAGTTGCTTTACAGTTGACATCCTGTGAGTAGCACATCTGTCCTCTAACAGTTCTGGTGTACTTTTCCATCATGACACAGCAAAGTGATGCTCTGAAGAAAATGTGTGGTTGATTTGATGAACTTGGTCAAATATAGGGTAAGTGATTGACAATGCTTGTGAAAGAAATGTAACCATTTAACTTGTTAGCTTATTGTACTGAAAGTCTCGGCTAACAAAAGTTTGTCCCAAAAGTTTTTCCAGTACTACCAGAGAGTCTTTAAAAAAAAAAAAAAAAAAAAAAAAGTTAAAATGTATCCCCAGTGTCATCCATTGTTGGAACTTTTCTTTTTCTGAAAGAGGCAGTGAGTGTTTGTCATGGCTGGTCAGCTGTCTTCAGTGGCTTAAATAGCTTTGTTATTGGTCTTTTTTCCCTCCTTTTCTTTGTCTTTTTTTTTTTTTTTTCCCCTCCTGTGAGACAGCAGCTTCCAAGCTTGGCTGTGTTTGTACTTTCCTGGGGCTAAAACCTGGGAGTGGCTGGCTGCTTTCACCATCCTCAAGTGCCAAGGATGTCACAGAGCAGAGCCAGTAACCGTGGGCTACAGCATCTGAGAGTGGTATTTGCAAAAGCTGCTGATCACAGTGTTGTGTGATCAACTAAACATCTGGTGGAGCTCTTTCCCTTGGGTTTTTATCTGCAAGGAAAGAAAGCTGTAAGGTGTCTCCTTGTCTCCCCACTGCCCTGGTGGACTTTCATGGGATTGAGCTACTGAGTTACTTGGGTGAAGGGAGATAATAATACTTACGTGTGGTTTCTTCTGATGACGGGATAGCTACAGGAGGAGGGTAATAGATGTGTTCTCCTCTGTTAGTAGTTATTTAGAAGTTAGAGTTAAGAAGATGCTGGAGAACTAGTTAGTGAGTTTCTGTGGAAATCTAACTTCTCTGTAGATTAATGGATGTTGTGAAAGTAAAAATGTATTTTCTCCTTTCCCACGTGCTTTTACTTTCATATTAGATTTGGAGTAAAAATGAGGGGGTGGGATGTTTTCAAACATTGTTAACTGTTGTTCCAAAACTGAAAACATCAGCAGTGGATAGATGAGAGTTTGAGCTAATGCTTGACTGAATGATTGCAGACTACAGAGAACTGACTGCTTGTTTCCAGATGCTGAATGCCTTTAATTCCCATTAGTTTCTGCTTGTGAGGGATTGTGGGGAAAAGCACATAACCCTGGGCCCTAATGTGTAAAACAAAAACATTCACATTTATTCCTCTAGGTGCACTAGGGCAGAGGAGAAAATCTGGATGAATGGAATGAAAATAAACAGAAGTGTAGAAAAAGCAAATGGTCTCTGAAAAGAGCAAAAAGGGTCCCTTTGCTCTGAGACTTAATGTGTATAGGAAAAATGAGTCTATTACAGTGTAACCTGGATACTCAAGTTGAACTCTGCCTTAGAAGCATTTTTAACATGAATTCTTTCTCTGTTAACAGATGACTAGTAAAGGCTTTCAGCTGGTACAGACTAAAGAAGTCTTAATGAAGGCAGAGGATGCTCACAGAGTTTTCCAGCAGAGTGCATTAGAATTCATTCCACTGCTGGAAAAAGGTCAGTTTGTGTTTTCTTTCTCCTCTTGATTTAGAAATCTGTCACTAGAGAGTTCTGGAGAAGAAAGAGGAATGAAGGACAAATTTGTTTTTCAAGGACATACTGTAAAACCTTGTTGAGATGAGTTTTGGAAGCCTTAGTGAGGCCCTAAACCAGCCAAAACTCCTGAAGGCATCAGAAACGAGTTATTTCACATGCATGTTGTGTTCCTGCTCCCCCTCTAGTGGTCCAACTGCATAGCTCAGGAGCAGTGGCACATGCAGATCTGCCTGGAGTGGTCAAAAAAAAGCTCATGCCTTTAGTCTGTTTCTAACTTGTCACCTGTGCTGCTCAACCACTGGGCTGTCCAGTGTTTCTGTATAAATTATTTAAGCAAATCAGTACGGGTATATGTAAAGCAGATAAGTATTTAAAATCCTTGTTTATAACTGGCGCACTGTCAGAGTATTTCAAATGCCTTTCTATTGATATGGCTGCAGTTGGGTTTTGTCTCTTCTTGCAGAAGTACTGACATCTTGTTATCTGTTACATGCTGAAGCTCACTACACATTCCCAAACTTGGTAGCAGCATGCAGATTTTTTCATGGTTCATGAGAGGTCTGTGATGCTCATTGCAAGAATAGGACAAAAGTCATTGCATTTATAAGATGATGGTCTGGCCTATGGGCTATATTGCAGTCGTGTGGGAAGAAATACCATGTTCAGAATGAAACCAGAGAAAGCAGATCTGCAAATAGAGGGTGAGAACAAGTCTAAGAATCAGGAAATTCTCTATCTTGGGGCTTAGGCAAAAGTGCTTGAATGACTCAATCCCACTCCAGATGTCTGTGAAATGGCTCACTATTTGAGCAGCATAGTCTGACTTACTTCTATGATGCCTTGCACTCCTTAGCATTTTTGTGCTGTTGCTGCCTTTCAAGAAGTAAAACTGGAATCCTGCCCAAATCTCTGAAAAAAAAAAAAAAGGCATGGAATGGCAGATAACACTGTAGGTTTTTTTGTTACATGTTTAAGTCATTTTAATTCTTTATCTGCTGTTACGGGGCTGCTCAAGCAAAAAAATGAAGTGCTTCTTGCAAGCTTCACAATTCTCTGTGGGTTGAGAATTCCACTGTTTCAATGCCAAGCTTAAAAGTATTACTGATTTTAGATGAAACTATTTTCTAGGTCCAGTGGTTGCTTTGGAATTCAATGGAGATGGTGCTGTGGAACAGTGTCGAAGCACTATAAATGAAGTTTTTAGTGGGACCAAGGTAAGCTGGTGTATTGCTTTATTCACAGAAAGTATTACACAATGTCTGAGCTATTTCATGGTCAAGATACAGTGTTGGCATACTACACAATCCTTTTAGGTTCATGGGTAGCAAAATTGGAATATCCTTTTGTTGTTGTTTTGCTTTTTTGTCTTCAAAACACAAGTTACTTGTTGGTGACAAGAAAATTGTCCTAGGAAAGAGAGTTGTGAATCCCCATATCCACTGAAGAATACAAGATTTCCACTTAAAACTGTTTTTTCACATAATAGCAAAATCAAGTTTTATAATTATAGTACAAAAAAGTTCCACTTCAAGTCTTGGATTTAGTCACTTAACTTTGTGGTGTCCTGTCTACTAAACCACGACAAAGATAATATGATGGGATTTCAACTTTTTTCCATGTTTACTTTTGGTGTGGAGGATACCACACAAGGCCTTCCTTCAAAAACAGTGTTCTTATTTCTTCTGTCAGCTTCTTTCTCTTTAGCTTCCTTACACGAGACCTCCTCTTTCCTTGCTGTTCCCTTTCTCCAAATGGCAATGGTTTTGAGAAAGTTTATGGAAACATTTAGAGCACTCCTGATAACAGGAGAGTGACAAACCCTTTGCTTTCAGACAGCTGTTCAAGGAAGACTAGAATGCCTTTGAGACATAGTATCTATGAAGCTCCTTGCTGTCTTTCAGTTTCTTTCAAAAGACTTGGAGCTAGGCTGCCCAGTTTCTGGAAAACAGTCATCCTGTAATAAGTAATCTCATTTAATTTTTTGATTGAGGCTGTTCCATGCATGTTGAGATGGGTGAACAGCCACAATGACCTCTTTACTCAGCTGATTGGGTATTGCCTAAGACAACTATTGTTGATCTGCCAGAAGCTTTCCAAGGTAACTGTCCTGGAGCTTGGACTTTCACATACATTGATAAATCTTGAAAAATACAAAAGTATTTGAAGTCACTTTTTAAAAAACAGTCATCTGCTGGAGAAGCAGCAGAGTTTTTTTGAGGGTAATATAGCACAAGGAAATCTTTCTTACAAACTCTCTGTTAAAGGAAAGTAGTAGTCTAAGGATTTTGTGTATTTATTTCTCCTGGAAAGAGTTGACTTTACCAATCAAAATACATCTAAATAGGTACTAACTGAAGCTGTGACCCCTGAATAAAGAACCCCCAAACTCCAGATCCTGAAGGCAAGGGTTAATGCAGCCAGCATGTGTGCTAGGAAAGGGTGATGATAACAAATGGTGGATGCACCAGGGCTGCGAGAATACTAGGATTTGTTCTGTCACGCAGTGGGAACCAACAGAGTTGTGTCTCTCAAGAAATGCAAGACTAAAAATAAGCATTACTGATTCCAAATGAGCATGACTGCTTTTACTGATGCATAACCATTTTTTTGTTTAACAAAACAGGTTTTTGTATCGGAAAGCAAGGCATCAGCATCTCAGGATGTAGACAATTTCTACAACTTTGCTGACATGCAGATGGGAATGTGAAGTTTAGCATGAAGGTGCACACATACGGTTTGTCTCAGCACTTGGATGTCACTTGGTTTGAATATTGCAGTAGTTTTGTTATTTAGTTTTGTATTTCTCATACGTCCCTTTTATAAAGCCACTGGTGGTTTTTGATACGATATTATCTGAACTGGAGTAAACTGCATAGCTAGCCATGTGCATTGTGTCTGAAACTTAAGTTTAACTTCAAAAACAACTGAATTTTCTACTACCTTTTTTACAGTGATTTCTAAACATCTATCGACACTTGAATGTTTCTTGATATCTAATGGTTATACATATTTTAAAAGTGCAATGCTGATCCAAGTTTGATGCAGTAGTAATTGTTACCTTTCACTCAGACACATTGTTTGGAAAGTGTATTTATGTGAAACTTGCCCTTCCAAATTTTCCACACATGCAAATTTGTCTTCACTGGGGGTCCAGGAAGGAAGCTGTAGTCGTTGACTTTTTCTGAAAGCTTAGTCTGAAATGAATTGTCCTTGTAGCATGCTTTCAAAAGCAGTTTGTGACTTTGGCTTACTCTGCTTCAGCACACTTTATTCAAAAAGTTGTTTGCAGCAGCATTTGTGGTGAGAGTTGTCACAACAGCATTCTGGTGACTGAGCACTTCCCAGGTTTTTCTGCTTTGAGGTGAATCCTGAGTATGGGTGCTCTGCTGAAGCTACTCTAAGGTCTGTTCAGGTTCTTTGCTGACACAGGCCTCTGGCATTGCCAGCTCACTCATGGGATATACATTAAGTTTCTTTGCACTCAGAGCAATAAACCTCTGGCATGTTGTTGTTTGCTAGAAGGGACATAACCAGTAGTCAAGAAGGACTTGATGGCATTAAAAACCCCTTCTTCCTTGCTAGACCCCAGAAGCCTTTTACATGCAGAAGTAATATAGAAAGTGCTGTAAAGTGCTACACACTGCCATAGGATTTATTTTGTATTAATTCTAAAGACAGACTGAAGAAGTGCTACCAGCATTTTGTGAGATACCTTTGAATAGTGTTCAGTAATAATGCTTATTGCTAAATAATGCATATTAGAATGCAAATCTATATGGGTATTAAATACATGATTGATTTATTTTTGCATATTACATCCTTACTGATTTTTCTACATGAACTTAAAGCTTTAGTCCAGGTTTCCAAGCCCACTGTAATACTTGAACCAATTGTGCATGCAGACACACAAAACCAAATTTCAAAATTAAAACATGACTTGCCAGTTTGTGTGGCCTTTACAATTCACTGAACGGACTGGGTCTGTGTTGAGGTGCTAAAGCAATTTCCTCATTATGGTCATCTATCAAAAGGGAAGATCTTGCAAATCTTAACTGAAAATGAGTTTTGACTCATCAGTTTCACAGCTCCGGAGCTCCAAAGTGTGTGGCTGAAAACACATCTCTAATTTTTTTTGAATTAGCACATGAAAGAATCTCTTCTTCTGAAATTCATAATTCTGTAATGTCCAAGAGAGGTTCTGAGCTGTCATTTTGTTGCTACTGGGCAAATGCTTGCCATTAGTTTAAAGTAGAGAACATGTAGGACCTCTTGTGATAGTTATGCATAGATTAAATAAGGAAGAATATCTCCTGTATAAACTAAACAATTGGTGTACTGGAGGTAAGAAAATTGCCACTTCTTTGAAATGTTTTTATTTGACAAAGTGAAAGAAAATCAAGGCACCATCAGAATCCAACTGGTAGCAGAAATTACTAAGTGCACTTACTTGCACTTAGCCAGCCAGGAAATTTTTTTTTATTATTTTTTGGTAAGTGTGAGGTGAGGCTGTAAAAAGAGCTAAAAATTTTATCTTGCTCTCCAAAGTACTAGCACAACTCATCAGTCAACACTTACAGGAATTAATCTAGATATGTACAGTAAATGTATTATTTTGGTATGGACAGTACATTGAAATTGTATCATGTACTTCAGGGCTGTCATTGTGTGATTTGTATCAGCAGTACATATACCAGACTACCTTGGTCTCTAAACTTTTACATATAATATTTCCAAAGTGACATGCTGACATATGATTATGTGTATGTTTGTAGCTTATTTTTTGTATCATCAACCTGCTCTGGAAACAAAGTGCTAAATGGACTTTTGTGACTCCTTTTGCTGGAGGACAGGATGATTATTTGAAAATTAATCTAGGCTTGAAACAGTGGAATAATTTTTCTACATGCTGGGAAGGAGCAGTGTTGCTTTTTTTTTTTAACATGGATGGTTTGTTTACTGACATCAGGAATTTTTAATAAAAAAAATCCCTAAATAATGAAGGAGTTTCTCAATTCAATTATTTATCTATCTTTTGATTTTCATTTCTTGCTAACAGGTGTTAAGAACACTTCTAGCTTAATCAGGAATTCTTTGCATTATAGAAGGGTACGTGTTTCATGTATTTGTACATTTCTTGTGTAGCTTTTAATGTAATTTGTATTATTCTGTGAATGTGATTCATAATAAACATTTGAAATATTTGAACTCTGGATTCTGAAGACTTTTTAGAATTATAGTATATTGAAAAACAATTACATTATAGTAGGTATAAAAACTGATTTCCATGCTTAAACAGAGATATGTCTTGAAAGAGATACTCATAGCTAGTGGAAAATAAGCATTAACTCTCTAGGCATTCATCCTCTGAAAAAGGTGATTTTTTTGACAGCAGGGATTTTTCCTCAGTCAGAGATGGTTGTGCTTATAGTAGTAAAATCATTAATTTAGAAAGCAGGTCCATTTAATATCTGAAAACCAGTAAAATCCTCCTGAAAAAAGGTAAACATGTAATAAATTTCCAAATGTGGCTTTAAATGGGTCAGAAATGTGACTCTTCCAAGCAGAGGTGGGCTAGGGTAACTCTCACTAAGCATAAATGTTTGGAAGAAACATAAAGTACTGTATCAATACAACTGTGTTTTGAAGATATTGAGTATAATTGTGAAGCTTTAAAGTATCAAAGCTTTTGGCTTACCTTCAACTATTACTGTACAATTTTACAGTTTAAAAACTATCCAACAGCAGTTGGATCCAAGTTGCCTAATAATCTTTTTTGTTTGTAGTATCTGAGTCATAGCAAAGCTGCTCTTAAGTATTTTCACCATTTTTACCAATCACATCTTCAAATATGAACATGAAGAAGTATCTGTGCTCCAATTGCTAGAAGATCACCCACTTTCTTTTGTCATATCGAATATACATGCATTTTTACATGACTTTAATCCACATACCAGGCTGCACTTACATAACTTGGGCAGATTTTTTTTCAATTCCATAAAGCAGCCTTAACCTTTTATTACAAAATAAATGCTTAAGTCATTCTGACTAATAAGGGGAAAAAAAGTTTTACTGACTTAAGCATGAGTAAAACTCTGTAGCTGAATGTTTTCTTATTTAAATGCTGGCTTTTAAGTGTTTAGATTTTATTAATACAGAATTTGGGCTTCTGCACAAATTTAAATCACCATTGATAATACCCTATGAAATCAACATCTTTTAGAAGATACTGTTTTCCTAAAAATTTAAAGCAGGACATAGTAAAATAAATCTTTTAACACCTAGGAGCAGCCCAGTTGCCTGTCTGATTAGTTCCTAAACTCTAGGTCTTTTGCTATCAAGTTCCTTGTTGACTCATTGGGACCTTTGTGCCATTTCTTTTCTAAATTAATGTGTAAGCCTTCTGGATCCAGAAGGGTGACACAGGTCTTTGGAGGTCTGCAGGAACAGCTCTTCCAAGGCATGTTTAAATCTGATCTAAAACATGTTAATTCTAGTCCAACAGTTTTAAAAGCTATGAATAAGTGCCGATTGCAAGTATTGTCTCTAGCATCCGTGGATTTGAGGGGGATGGTGCAACTGGCTGTAGCACTTCCTGAAGCTGTGTGCTGAAGTACTGCATTTTGCTGCAGTATGTGTTGGAAGGCAGTTAGCTCTGGGAGTCCACCCCATTCCCTGGGCATTGACTGCAGAGCTTGCAGTAAGAGCTGTAGTAATTTGCTGAGGACAACAATTTCTAGAAAGTAATCATTTGTCGTATTGCCATCCTGGAGGTTTTTCTTAAAGCTGTGTATTCTGAGCTCTGTCTCTCAACACAACCATCTACATATGGCAAAACTTTGCAAACATCAAACCTGGTAGAAACAGGATGTGCAGGAGGATTAACTGAATGCCTGGGAGTCATGGAGCGTTAACAGCCCAGACATTAATATCTTGGTGTCCAGGCTGATAGAAAAATGCTTTTTACTGCTTTCATCTCTTCAGCATGCCCAGTTGCTGTAAGACTGTTGCTGGTAATGTTTGTGGTCAGAGTCTTCCTGAGGCACATGTAGTCATCACTGCTTCTGAGTAAGAGAGAAGGAGGGGGAAGTGAGAGAAGCTTTTAAAAAAGCTCTGAAGTTTTCTGAGTACGTAAAGAAAAATGTACAACTGCTCATTTTTTTTTTTTAATGCATTTAGTGATAATCCCCAGCTATGTACAATTTCATGGCCAGAGTATCTGAGTACTTTCCCAGAATGTATATTAAGCAATGTGACCAGCATCTGTCAAGTACAAATCATCCTCCTTCCAATTGCTCAAGGCTTTAAAATTGCCAGTGTTGCAAGGGTCTAGATCTTTCAAGTATGTATGGATTTTGCTTGTATCCTTTTGCTAAAACAGCTGTAGAAAGTTTGTCCTTCAAACAGGTAAAATTGATAGATAGGAAATTACAGTGATGTTAAAAGGTTCTTGAACAGTGTTTAAATGAGTGTTTGTCTGATGTTCCCAAACTGCAAAGGTTGAAAGCAATGTGCTATTATAGGTTCTACCCAAATGATGAGGCTAAATTTAAGGCAAAGCACCTCTGCAGTACTGGGAGCTCAAAGGACTGAGTCTAGATGACAGTGGTATGTATCTCTCTGCTTTTCCAACTTCACTTTAGCACAAGTGTTGTGGTAGTGAAGTCACAGTTCCTAGAGTCATGTGAGAGTCTACACTTTTATTTTTAGGTACCTTTTGTCATAGGGAAGAAAACTTGGAAAGCTTGGGTTTGTTTATTTTTGTTTGTCTTTTTTTTTTTTTCCTGTTTAAGCCATTAAACGCATGTGTCTCAAAAATAAAAAAAATTAAACCCTTTGAGGTATATGGAAAAGTGGGGTGACCACAGGGCTCTGATTTCTGAGCACTAAAGGGAGCGGCAGCCCTACTCTCCCCTACTTATATGGATGCTGTCTGCTGTGCTGAGATTTCCCCCAAACTGATCTAAAGATCACCAGAGAAGCAGCTAGCTTTCCAGGTCTTTTTTATTTCCTCACTAATACAAGCGTAAGATGTATTCTTTGATTTTTTTTTTTTTTTTGGTTACGTACTTACTTCCATGCATTTGAGGTACAGAGCTGTAATACTAATTGGTTTTGAAAGCTACTAGTAGCCTTCTCCATTCTGTGCTTCTGTCTTAGAAGGAGAAAGATAAATCAAAGATCTCCCTAAGCACAGAACTTTGAACTTGTCAGATCCTGGGAAGTGAAGCTGGCACATTTTGCTCTTGAAAGAGTAAATGGTTCATGATTGTCAAAGTACTATTTTTTTTTTTTTGTCTGAATGTGCTGATCTTTTTATGAAGGGAGATCCTCCCCCCCCATTTCTGAAGTCCCTCCACAAAAAAAACCCCAAAACACTTCAGGGGCCTTTTTTTATAGGGTCCTGGAGATAAAATGGAAGGGCTGTACTATGACCTGAGGGCATCTTTTGATAACTGCCACAACAAGTGCTAAAGGATTGGATTCAGTGTTTAAAGACTATCTTTTGAAGCTCTGAGTGTTCTTCGCTTCTATTTCTGCTAGTGAGTATCAGAAACATTTTTAGTCACAAGGGTTTAAAGATGGCTAGCCATCCTTGAGATTCTGCTTTGCATTTTTTCCACAGAAGAATGAAAGTTTCTCCACAGTAATAATAAATGCTCTTGTTTGTAGGTGCATGTTTGTACTTTATGGTAACAATTCAACAATTTTGCTCACTGTGAAAGGAAAATAAAGGAGTTAAGCTTTTCTGTCTCTTGCCAGTAACTGCCAATGCTTGCTCTGGTTTCAAGGACATTGTATCAAGGTTTCATCAATGGTATCTGCTCTGTTGATGAAGGGAGTTTTATGCAGCATCTACAGATTTCAAAGAAAAGTGGTATACCGGCCTTTGGTATCTGTGTATTTTTTTTATCAGAATTAACTAGACTCACTGGCCATGGAGGCTTCTATGTGCAGGCTGGGAATGTCACAAAGACTTGGGGGTCAGGGGTTTGAATTAACTTACCAGGCCTTTCCAATGCTTATTTCCCCCAGCTACTCCTCTTTGATGTATTTGTTGCCTTTTTCTTCTGTGGCATCTGATGAACGATAGCAGATGCAGTATAAAAAATACTTGGTGTTGTTGTTGAAATTCACTGGAGTACTTTTAGGTATTTCAGTTAGAGGTGCTTCTTTTGTGGCTCAGATCCACATTAAACTCTGTGCGACCGTCTTCTCAAACGTTAATCACTATTTCAGTGCAACTTTCTTAATATCCTAATATACCACAGGCAGCCTTTGTACAGCTGAGTTAGGACTTGGTTCAACGTGGATATGGTATATGTGCATACATCATACCTCTTCTAGTTTCCAGGTCATTCTGCCCTTGGGAAGACTTCCTGTTTGTGCTACATTTTATCATCATCTTAACATCTGGCTTTGTAAATTCCTTATATTCTCTAGGTGCATAAGAACATCTGTAGTTCATCCTTTTGAGAGCAAATGTAGAAACTGTGTTGCATGTCTTTAAAAAGAACAAAAGTGTACAATATGCTTCCTATTTATTCATCTTGCTTGGTGTTCCTACAGAAACACACAGTGAATGTTAAAGCATTTATTGAAATTGGTAGCCTCACAGACTTTCTGATGCGGGTTTTCCTATGACATTTATCTTTTGGCTATGAGCCCACCATGTACAGTTGTGTATTTACTATAGAATTAGAAGTTTGGATGTCATTTTGTCATGTCATGTGACAGCCAGTGTAGGGAAGTGTGTGTGATTCCAGACATGGGAAATGAAGATAGCTGCTAAACACCTTTCCTGGGTCGGACTGCATCTGTTCCTGATGAGGTCATTCATATATAAAGTAATCTGGCAGGAAATTTCTTGTAGGGATGTTTCCTTCACTGATGGGAATATACATTCTTTATTGTCCTTCATAACGATGGATACTTTAAGCACTGTATGTGTGTGTGTGTATATATATACTCTACTAAGCAGGTTTTATGGACACACAAAAATTATAAATTGTTCTGAAATCCTAATGAGGATATTGGTACTTGAAAATGGTTTTTGTTTAGTTTAACTCAATCAGACTTTATTTCTTTTATGATTAGAAAACAGGTCTGTAGTACATGACCTTGGTTTTATCACTCTGAATTCCTTCACTGGGGTCTTCAAATCTCTTGTCTTATATTCAATATTGTCTGCCCTGCTGCCTGGTCCACCTGGTTTGATATAGAGGGTTCCACAAGGGGCAGTGGTAGGGGCACCATTCTTGGTGTTTTACTTGATATTGTGGTTTCCTGAAGCTGCTCAGAGTGCTTTTCTGGCAGGTAAATGAACTGAAGGCAAATGAGGTGATTGCTGGTGTGTGAAGGAAGTCATATGTGTCAGCATTGCTGTTTAGTTGTGGTCTAACTGCATTTGTAGAAAGCCTCATATTACACTCAGGCACATGGACCAGTTATTCCAAAGAAAAAAGACTATTTGTTTTTGTTTTGAAGCAGGTAATAGTTGCATGGAAGTCCTTGCCAGCAGTGATTTACAGTCAGAAGCCTACGAGAATTCAGTGAGAGCTAACTTGGACAAGTACTTGGAAAAGTGATTCGTTGAGGGTTACTAAACAGGCATTTCACATACTGCTTGTGAAATGTGATTAAGTACTTGGAGGCTTGGAGAATACCCAGGGGAAGTATCTTAATGTGGATGCCCACATGGGCCAAGAGGAAGTTGGTGCAAGGTGCCCGTGACTTGGTAGAGCAGGTGGGAGGCTAGACTGAGCTAGATGGAACATTTGGCTGAAACAGTGCCTCCTTTCTGATGATCTGTTTCTCTTCATCTTTCAGCTGCTGTCAGGAAACACTGTAGAAATACAGCTCAGGCATGCCAAACTATCCTTTCCATGCTTGCTGTTTATCTCTTCCTTTTTCTCCTTTGTACTTACTATAATCTTGCTGTTTCTTCTCTGTGCCTGGCCTTGAGAGAAGGCCAGGTTCCAATTCTTTCTCTGCTGAGTTTCCATAGCTGTTCCATGCCTCAGTTACTGTGTGCATGGAGAAACAGGGCTGCAGCAGCTGAAGGATGATCTCCAGCTTAGACTCTTTGCAGCAGTCCTTCTGGTAAGGAAGGCAAAAGGGGTTTCCAGAGGGTTTGACACAAATGATGCTTGATAATAGCA
>JANPWX010000052.1:4852370-4922880 GCA_024734555.1 Trochalopteron elliotii
GGCAGGGGCCGGGCGACCCCCGGCCAAGCGCCCTTTTGTTCGCCGCAGCCCGGAGAGGCGGCGACCCGGCGGTGCCCGAGCCGGCGGGGCCCTGCGGAGCGCGGCTGGGCGTGGCTGGCGGGCGGGCAGACAGACAGACAGACAGCCCGGCGCTTGTCCGCTGCCGAGCACCGCTCCGCCGGTATGTCGAGGAACTTGCTAGAACTGAGTTTGACAATGAAGCGCTAGCGCAGCCCTCCCGCCTGCCCGGCCGTGCCGCCAAGGTAAGTTTTTTTCCTGAGGGGCGGGGGCGGATGGCGCCTCAGTGCCCCCTGTGCCTGTAGGCAGAGGAGCGGCAAGGTCCCGACTTCACTTCTCCAGATCAAACATTCCTCCCTTGCATGGTGTTCTCCTTAATGCTGTTCATCTTTCTGCAAAGGCATGGTTTCCGCGACCGGTGTGGTTAACGGCTGGAGATGTAGAAAAAGTATCGCTTGCAAATAATAATGGGATGATTAATGGGAGAGTTTGGTACAGGGCACCCCAAAATACATCTTAACAGGCAAATAAATGCCACTTTTTTCTGTCTTTTAACTAGAGTTATTTTATAAAAAGCATTTGTAGGACTGAACTTGAGGAGTTCAGCTATTGTTTGCAAATTGTTATAATGAGTAGCTATGTATTTTTATTAAAATATCACTAAAATTTGCATTGTACTTCAAAGTGCAGTGCACTTTTGGCTTTTTTCATGTTCAGGAGAAAAGGGATGCTGAAGACAACATTCAAGTGTGATTAGAAAACCTTCAATTACTACACACTAGATACTTGAAAGCCGTTGTGCCTCTCTGTTAATGTAAAAGAGCCTTTGCACTAAAACTGAAAGATTTAGAGAAATCCATTTTGTCCTGCTGCTTGCAAGATGCTTAATCAGCAGCCGATTTTTTACATCAGGTTGGTGCTTGTTGTGGGCTGTTCTGTAGAGCATCTTGAGCATGCCTGCTGATTTCTACACAGTGAGACCGTATCTTAGTGATGGTTAGAGAGCTGGCTTGAAAATGTGAGAGCCTTAGGCCGGAAAGGTCAATCTGGATGACGGCACATTTGCATAACTTTCAAGCTTGCCACACAGTTCCTTAAGGAGACATCAGAAAAATTTTTGCCTGCACTTACCAGTGGGATAAAATGCAATTTGAAGTCTCTTTACTTAAGAATGTACCTTTTCAAAGTAAAAGTAAATTAGTACTTTTAGGATCTAAAGTTTATGTTGTTTTGTTTTTCTTTTTTAATTGAACTTCTGACCTCTTTTCAGACTAGACATGGCATGCCCTGTTTTTATTGCAGAGAGGAGGAGAAGGAGGCTTTATTTGCAAAAGTTGGACTTTAGATGCAGTAAAAGTAATCAAAATAGCAGAACTGTTTCTGTTACCTGTCCCTCCTTTGATGTTTCCTCTTTCTGAGTTCCTTTTACAGAACGAGCCTCCCTCCCCTAGCGGGAAAAATTCCTGAGTTGGGCCCGACTGTAGGTCTTTTTTTTTTGTTATCTTTGCATTACGTGCATCTAGCAGATACCCTCAAAGGTTTGCTAGAGAACTGATCTAGGAACATATGCAGTGGCATTTATTGGCAAGGATGCAGGTTCATTTGGGATCTCATTGAAACCATGAAAATCCGCTGTAAATGTAAGAGCCTGGGATAGATAGAGAGTAGTGTTAGAATAAACCCAGCTGTTTTCTTTGTGTTTCTGTGGACTTCCTCTCAGCGGCAGAGAATCGGGAAGTTTGTGTTTAAGATTTATTGGGATACCTTGGATTGTTGTGGGCTTTTTGTTTTGATTTTTGGAATATACATACTTTTCATAGACCTGGATGATTCGCTTATGGAGAAGAATTTATATGATGTCTTCTTTACAATTCAGTATTATTTTTACATGTACAGTTTTATATGTTTATACACATGCGCAGAGACACGTGGGCATGGTCGCTGTAGTAGCTAACACATGCTGAATGCTCTAGAGCATTTTCCCCAAGAGCTTGCTGCAGCTGGCCTGGGAGATGTCTTGACTGGTGACCTCAACTCCTGGCTAGTGTCTTGGCAAGTCCAAGACCATGATGAAAATGGCTGGATTTGTTAGACCTGATGGGGAGAAGTGAGGCTAAACCCTGTACAAGATGACTTGAGTTTGAAACACTCCTACAGTGTTCCCTGTGGTCTATTTAAGTAGCTTGTTTCAGTCTTTGTAATTAATTTCTGACCATTGTGCCCCAGCCGGTAAGAAGCAGGGCATAGTGCCTGCATGTTTTTGGTTAGCTTGGCAAGACATGGGATGCTTCTGGAGAAGGAATGTGCACCCATTTCTGTAGTGCATCTTTTATCATCCGTGGATGGAAATGTCATGTAATCATCTGTTTCTGTGGTTTGTCTTTCTCCTTTAGTCCCTAGAAGTCTCCTTCAGAAGTTGGTATGTGCTTTGGGGGGCTATTACTTGAATGGGTTTGATGGTACAGTGTTATGCCCACTCTTCAGAAAATACTAGGCAATTCAATAGTAAAGAATGTTGTATTCAACCAAAATTTAAAAGTTAATATTCTATTAAGTATAGGTATCGTTCTCTCAATGCATTTTATAACCAAAAATTTACTGTTTTGTCTAGATCAGTGGCAGTGTTGTGTTTTGGTTGGTGACTTCTTTCATTATGGACAGAAATGGACTGAGCCAAAACTTGCTATTTGCACATGCTACTTAATCTCTCCACTCCCGCAGTTTTTGTGGGAGCTATTGCTAAGGGGGCTCTGGGGCTTTTGAATTTTACGGAGAAGGAAACCTCTGAAATTGTGTGGTGTTTCTCTTTTCTGAAGATTTGAAGTGCCTATAATACTCGGGGCTTCATGTAATTGGAGACATAAATACAATTTTTACATACTTTACTTAAAATGGAAACTAACAAGTTAATAATAGCTCTTATCGGGGATATTTATGTAATGGAAGCCAACAGATGCTATTTGCATCTTGAAGAGCTGATGTACAGAATGTTATGTCAAGGCCCTGGCAGGTTTTGTGCTGGTGGAGGCTGGGTCAGGTGG
This sequence comes from Trochalopteron elliotii, assembly GCA_024734555.1. Classification (NCBI taxonomy): domain Eukaryota; kingdom Metazoa; phylum Chordata; class Aves; order Passeriformes; family Leiothrichidae; genus Trochalopteron; species Trochalopteron elliotii. The sequence continues at coordinate 4,855,430 of JANPWX010000052.1, forward strand.
GAGTGAGAGATGCTGGAGATCTGGAGGACTTTATGGCAGCTCTGAAAAGTGAGATAACTGTATGAAATTTTACATTTTAGCACATAGTGAATTTTAATCTAATGCTGCTAATAAAAAGAGCAGAGATTTGATTTGAGAATTGATTTCTTTTATATTTATTCATGTTAAATGATCAATTACACCTGTCACTTTAAAAGTACTTTTCTTTATGCTATTTTCTAGCTACAAGTGCATGTGCGATGTTCAGAACACCTAAAAATTGTGTCTATAGATACTATTTTAATTGATACTTCAACTTATTTTGACCACAAGAAGGTATCTGGCAAATAAATTTCAGAAATGTAATGTGACGAACTGGGTGTTGCCTTCTGTAGAAAGATGCCGATGTAATTACCGAGCACCTCCCTGTTTCCCTGGGCTGTTCACTCTTTCATATTCATTTGCTTCCAAGTTACCCTTTTCTAGGTGACATCTGAACTTTTCCAACATTTAATATCTTATTTCAGTGTGTAGGAGATCAAGAATTTGGGGATTAGAGCAGTCTGGGATGCGTGATCTTGGACCTAAGGAAAGCTCCTGCATTTGTAGAGCTATAATGCAGGCTTTACTCTGATTTAAAGAATGGAAGAGACCCCGAGCTGTGAGCATGACTGCGGAGGCTCCACTGGCACTTGCTTAGTCGCCCTCTTCAGAGAAGCAGGAGAAGGTGGGAGGATAAGCTCGTGAGTGCTGATGGTATTTGTTATAACTTTATCCTGGATTAAATACTGGGATGCTTGCCTTAGCTTGTTAAACTTTGAAAACTTTGGAGTGCTTTTCTTCTTCAAAGTACACCTGTTACAGCATTAGATTAAAGAGCTGTGTTTCTTGATTATTGAATTGAATGGTGAGCATATCGTGTCGTTAATGCCTCTGTGTTTTAATTAGAGCTCTAGGAGATGCTAAAAAGCAGGTTTATACACATGCCTGACTGGTTGCTAAACTGAATATGCTTGTCACACAGTCTTGAGAGAATTATGTATTATTTTGCTAATCTACTGTTCTGGGCTTCCCCCAGCTCCCTTTCTCTCCTTTTTTCCCACCTTGCTCTAAATGTTCTTGCTTGAACTTTTTCTGAGGATCTGTCTTAACTGCTTAAAGCTCCTGACTGTTGATAGCCTGTGCTGGTGAAAGGCTCAGGCTCTTGCTCATGTCCTAGAGAGCAGTTTCATGCCTGCACAAGTGATGTGGTGCACAGCAAGTCCAACAGCTTCCAAGGGTTAGCACAGTGCAATGGGTGAGCAGAGGCTGGGGTGCCTGGGGTCCTCCAAAGGGATAGGTGATACCCCACACACAAGGTGCTGCAAAGTGAAACATCTGACCAGGAGCATTTGTTGGAAGTAGTTTATTTTGTGCGACTATGTTGTGAAGAGTTTTCCAACCTGTGTTTTATATTTTCAGGTAGTTCTTGTTTTGGAATATGCTGTTGAGTTGATGACAGAATAGTGAGAGAACTGCATGGGAGAAGCTGTGCCTTTAATTGTGCTGTATAGTTTATCATGTAGCATTGAATGACTGAAATTCTTTAAATCTGTGGATAAATGATGGATTTACTACAAGTGTTAGACAAGGGTTACAGTAATATGGCTGTTCACAGGCCCTTGAAAACCATAACTTAACTATGACCTTTCATTCACACCACTTAAAACTGTAAGTCTTGGTTTAACAGATCAGACAGTTTTTAAATAATGCTTCCTCTATAGACTGTGGTGGTATTGAGAAAATTACTATTTTTAGTGTGCAAATATTTTAATCTTCCCCTACATATCAAGTATAGCAGAATAAAATGGTAATATTTTCTATCTGCTGACATGTCAGAAAATCTGACATCTTGAACCGCTTGATATACAAGTGTGTAAGAGAAATGTGTACTCTGTCAGGGGAGGAAAGAAATGTCCCTAGTGGGACTCCTTGTGTTGTTTAATTCTCTTTATTTGTTCTGCTTTTAATTGCTTGTATTTATTTAATATATTCTCTCAGTGTTAATCTGCAGGCTTTGATATCAAAGTGGCTGTAGACGACTCATCATAGGAAATAGTGCCTGTGTCCTGCCCAGGTTTTGGCTTTAACAAAAAACCAAGCCAGCCAAAGACCTAGTGGAGCTGAAATACTGAGTATGTGAGTGTGCTAGAGATACACAGGAAAATGTTAGGCTCAGCAATTATCTGGCCAGGAGGAGCTTCAGCAGAGAGGTAGGACTACTACCTCTCCCACTTTTATTAATACTTGGATAGAAAGAGCAGTAGTTAAGTGGTGCCCCTCTTCCTGCTTTCATACTAATTGACTCTTTTTCCCAGCAGGAAAATAGTGACTGAAATAGTGATAAGGAGTGATTGCTCTGCAGTGCAATGTAAACTTGTTAGATGTTGTTTGATAGGAGGGAGGGGAAAAATGCTCATTTCAAGCACAGATAACAGCTTTTCGTGTTAGCTTTTTGTTTGTTTTCTTTTGTTTTTTTCCTGAACTGCTGACTGGAGCTCTGAAAAAGGAAGGGGTACTGGTCTAGCAACTCTTTGGCCTGGGCCTAAATCAAGAGCAGTTGTGTTCTTTTACAAAAATCAAATTGCCTGTCATTTAAGTAATTGAAAGAGAGATGCTTAAACCTGATAATGAAGTTGCAGTCTTCCTTACTTTAACAATGTAATCATTTCCATTGTAGCATGAAATGAACAATCTTAAGAAGTAAGTGAAGCATTTTGCTTGACAAATTTGAACTTGCAGTTCTGCAACAGAATGTGCTAAGAGTGAAGGAGAAACCAAAAAGTTGATCTTAATAAAAGGTACATGTTTATGAGCACCAGTATTGTAATAGCTGTTGTCATACCTAGGAAGCAAAGCAGATACTAATTTTCCTCACTTTCTTTGGTTAGTGCTTGTTCACTTTTTTGGGCCAAAAAAGAAAAAGATGAAAAAAACCCCATGGGATTAAATAATTCCATATTTTTATATAAATAGAAATGATGCAAAATGATTTTGTATGCCCTTTGCAACTGGTATCCGTAAATTCAGGTGGTTTCATTTTGATTCTTTTTAATGTATTAATGTAATAATGTATTTAATGTATTAATGTACTTGAATTTCTAGTGATATTTCATGAAAATTGTGGAAGTTGTTCTTTATTAGTGTATTTTACAGATGCCTAAGTTTACTGGGGTTAGTAATAAACATATTTTTAATCCAAATACTTAGGTATTCAGCTAGCGTACAAAGAGTTTACTTAAAATGGCAACTGAATGAGATTTTGCCAGTGACTGGCAGGTTACATTCGTGTGTGTTTCTGCAGTTTTGATGGAGATCTGACTTGCCTTATTTGGTTGTATACACCTATGCAGAGACGGAATATCTGTGGTATAATACTGTAGAAAATGGGACCTTAATATTTTAAGTAGTCTTTCCTCTGTTGCTTGAAACTGAATGTATATGGAACTGATGCATGATGTTTTCATTTTTCTTCCTCTGAAAATGCCGTAAACTAGAGAGGGTGGAACATAAGTTATTAGAAAGCTTACACTCCTGCCAATCAGCTCAGTATCAGTCAGAGCCCTGTGATTGCCATTACGTGGATTAATTTGGCTTAAGTGCTGTCTTAGATCCTTTGTTTGGCATCTTTTGTGTACTTGTTCTAGATTTTCAGAAGCCTCCGTACGTAGCAGCAAGCAAGGATGTGCATTAATTTAGGTGACTGAAATCTAGTAGCTTTTGCAGGTGCCATTCTCTTTTTAAGATTATTGAACTACTTTTTTTTCTGTGTTCAATTCTGTGTGCTTGACTTCTACATTTGAATCAGTCCATTTTTGAAGTATGAATGGGTTAAGAGTTGGAAAAAAGTCTGAAGAAACTTAGAAAAGGGAAAAAGTAATACCTCAATTCCAGATGAGAACTTGAACATGATTTGTAGTTGTTGCTTATGTCTCTCAGCCGTCCGTGCCTTTGATGCCTTTGTAGTCTCCCTTTGACTGTCCCCTCTTCGTTTTGATTTAACTTTCCAACTTTTTCCTTATTATTGGAAAAAAACAGTGCTTCCAGTGAATGTCTCACAGTCTTCTTGGGACCCTATAAATCATCTAGGCAAAATTAAATTTGTCTCCTGTACCAGGCTACACACAGTATGGACTTCCAGATTATTTGCAGTCAACCTGAAAGTATTTTGGCAGACTTGTTGGTTTGGGGTTTTTTTGGTGTAAGTTTGCTCAGTCTGATAAAGGGGGCCTTTTCCTTCGTCAGTGTTTTTTTTGTGAGGTTTTATTTTTCACGGCTGGTACATTTGTGGGGGTTTACATATGTGTATCTATAAAAGCATCATGCACTGCAAATTCAAGTTGTATTTTTAGGAGTTCATTAAAAGAAGCGTTTGTGATACAAAACTTTTTTCCTGGTGAATGCTGATACTGGTGTGATAACTATTTAGCTAGTGTTTAACAAAAGACCCTTCTCTGTTATGCCAGTACATAGATAAATTCTGCTTGGTTAAGGAAGTTAAATCTGTATGTTTGACTTAAACACATATCAGCAATTGTATTTACTTGGGTACAGATAATAGGAGTGTTTCAAAACAATCTTGCTTTTATATAGGGAGGAGCTGCTAGAAAAAGTGAAACAGTGGCAAAGGGTTGGTTTAGTGGAGTAACTTTTAAAACATTTAAATACGTCCTGGTTACTTGTATCAAACCCTTTTTAACCATTTGCTACTCTATGATTTTTTTTGTCAAAATGCCTTTTTTTCTTTCCCCCTTTAAATAATTTTAGGGAATCTATCCTAAGATCATTCTATCAAAGAAGTCAGCTTTCATAATGGTTTGAAGGTGTTGCTCTGATGTAACTCTGAAAATGATCCAACTGGTCATGTACACCTAATTCTGAAATGGCATTAGTGTCAGGCTTTGCACAGGGGCTGTACAAGTTGAGCCAGCTTCACTCCTGTACCAGATTCCTTTGGCCATAACAAAGCGTCTTTAGATCTATCTTGTTAAGATTTTAATGTCACAGTAGGGTACTCTATGGCACCTCTGCCTGTTTGTGGTCTCTTCTAGGTTCATAGGGATTTAATCAGTCAGAATTGTGGATTTAACTGCATGATGGCAACTCTCAAAGGAGAAGTTGTTCAGCTCCTTTGTTTACTTCTGCTTTTGAGCTCTCCAGGTCTGGCAGGATTATAGAGGTTTTTGTGTTTCAGGTAAGCAGAAGTAATGTAAAACTCTAAGGGAGCAAACCTATTGAGGCAAGTTTTCTCTTTTATTATTTTTTTAAATACCATTGTATTGTGAAGGGCAGTGTTACCTGCTGTCCTTCTTGGAGCTGGTGGAAGCCCGTCCGTAATGATGTGGGTGGGAGACTATCCAAGTCTATCCCTTGTTAAACAATAGCAGAAGTTTTGCCTCCATTAAGGTAACAGATTTGTATAGTGGAAGTCTTATGGTAATAAACCACAAGAAATCAGAAAGGTCTAAATGTTTTAGACAATTTTATTAAAGGTTTTTCCTTTTGACAGTAAGTTTTTCTGACAGTGGGTGCTTTAAAAAAATAATAGTTTTCTTTCATTACAACTTGGTCTTGCAATCCCCCACCCTTCCCCAATATATTTGCATCAGAAATTTTAAGAAGAGATAAACTCAGTTTTGTCATTTAGGAATTCTGCTCACAAATTCATCAGATAAATGTTTTGCTAATTTCTCGCTTTATTTTGGCGCTGGCATTAATTTCCATTGACTCCACCAAGACCAAAGTTTCCCTGCTTGTTTCTCAGAGCTTGTCATGTGCTTTGTCTGAGTGGGAATGACTTTGGGAAAGAATTGACACGAGTTTCTCCTTCATAGCATTAAAAAAAAAAATCCAACACAAGCCTTTCCAACCATTTAAGATCATCTTCAAGGAAGAAGGAATATTTGGTTGCTTCTATGGGATTTGCAGCCACAGAGGCTGAAGCTGATGAAGTCTTGTTTACTGTGTTTTAGTGTCTGCTGTTTCATTAATCATCATTTGGTTGTGCTCCAAGCCTTGTGTTTTTGTGGTCTAAGTGCAAAGCTTGGGTGCTTTATTTATTTATGCAGTTTCTTTGCAGGGGAAGGTGATGGTTTGGGTGCTGGTGTGATGTCTGACCATGAAAGAACAGAGAGGCTTTCCTTATGCAAAATCACAAATACCCATGTCCCAGGTTTCATAAAGAATGTCAAAAGTACTTTAAATCACTTGCCCTGTTTTTTTTTCCTCTGGGAGCTGACAGTCAGTTAAATACTGACTAAATGGGTTTATGTGAGTATTCTTGATACTGAGCTGTTTATGAGGGTTATTTTTCTGTGGCCACTGAGACCCCCTTAAGGGCCAGGAATATTCAGTATATCTACACTATTCTTAACTCAAATTCAACATGGCTGGAGCTGTTGAAGAAACTCGGAAGAGTGTGCTCTGTAGCCTTTCTGAGTCCCTGTGTTGTACACTGGTAAGCATCACAACTATGGTATAATGGTTTTCTGGATACTTAATGTATCCAGAAAAGGAGGCAAAATCTTTTCATGCTGTCATCCAGTTGTGAGATAACTTTCCTTCTGTAATCCAGGCATAGATTATTCTCCATCTTTTTGTTTGTAGTTTCCTTTTTTTTTCCAATTTGCATTGACTAGGATTGAAACAGAGGCTCCACAGGCTCATTTGTTGTGTAAAAAGCAAGTGATGATTTGAGCCAGGAGCTCCTCCTGACACTCCCCAGCAACTGGTGATTGGTCATCCTGCAAGTAAATGGTTGAAGCAAAATTTCACAACACAGGTAAGAATTGCTTGCACAGAGTGGTCTTCCTGTGAAGTGATGGGAATGACAGTAGATGCTTAAGTGCTGTAGGTAGGCAGCACCAGTTGTGCAGTGGAAATGGTTTGAGGAAAAGGGAGAAAGCACTGGGGCAGACTCTTGGTGGGCAGGAGAGGAGGGCTGGAAAGATGGGGTGAAAACTAAGGACAGCCTTTGCAGATGTGCCAACTGCTGACACCTTACATGGTGTCGAATTTGATGCCTGAAGCGTGCATATGAGGAGAGGAGGAAGAAAAGTCCAAGCATGTATCTGATTCCTGAAGGTATCCATTTACAGGACTGCAAATCAGTAGTTGAATCTGTGAGAAGAGAGATTTCTGGCATCATTCCCTACCTGGTGTGTGAGCTGGGTGTCCTGAACATGCTGGGCATGTTGAATCCCACTGTAAAGACCTTTCCATTTGCTGCATGGGGAATTAAAACTTTGTGGGGTTTGCTGTTTCTTGTTCCAGAGCTCTAGCTTGAATGTATTGAGGTGCACAGTTTGGTATTACTTTGGTCCAAAGTTTAAATATGTCCTTTCATATTTTATATTGTCATTGTGTGGAGGATCAGTGTGTGCACTGCTTTCAGCATTTGTGATTCTTGTGTGTGTGGTAGGGTCATGGGGACTTGCTGTGTAGAATATGGAAGTGGCATAGCTGTGCCATCAGAAACATAGCATCTGTTATCTTACCATACTTTAGAAGTTCTCACACTTAAATAGTTTTATTTTTTATTTTAAGATCTCCCCTAAAGGTCCCTAACTTTGTACAAATATAGTTGCATTAAGTAATAGAATTTGGCTATGCAAAAAGATGCTTCTAGGTCATCTAGATTATTGCTTCTGAAATGTTTGTTTGAACCTCTTTTCAAAAAATAGCATGGAACACTACTGCCATCACTCAGCTACAGGCAATGCACACAAGCACATCTGTTTAGTACAGGAGGTACAAGTCGAATGAGATGGGTCGATACTTAAAATCCAACTGGCCAGCATGTGGCTGTGGCTAACAGCAGGACGTGTAATGTTCTCCTTCCTCAAGAACTGCATCTATTTTGTTTTGCTCCAGATCCTCCTAAATAGCTTGTTTTTGCTGCTCTGTGGCTCATAGACCTGTTTTCAAGTTCCAGGTAGCAGTTAGTGCCAAAATACTTTTGTTGTTTCTGCCTGTACCCCATTCCCGACTTTGTGGATCAGGAAGCCTCCTGCCAGTTTTCAATGTTTTTATCTCAGTTTAGATCTTGTACTGCAGCCTTCTGCCTCATACATTTGTATTGTCTTTCTGCTACATTCCTCTGCCTTGAGGTGTGTCCTGCTGCAGGGAATACCCACTCTTCAGAGAGAGATGCATCCTGCACCAGGCTGAAGTAACACATCTCCTTGATATTTCATCCCGCAAAAGAGGAGCAGGGATTTGAGCTGCTGTGCACTAACTGTCCTTGCATGCAGCTGTACATCACAGCATCTGTCAGGGATACACATATATATATATATGTGTGTGTGTGTCCCTCAGTTTCTGATGTAGGGAAGAGAGATGGAGTGGTGGAATTACCTGGGATTACTTTGCTCTCACTAGCATGCAGCGATGAGTTCTGTGCAGTAGCTGATGTAGGAGAGGCACAGTACTTGCTGCTCCACAGCACCATGTCTGCATGGTGAGGTGCAGTCCTGAGCACAGACAGTCCCAACAAACTTCTTTGTGCAGTGCTCTTTATACTCAAGTCCCATTTATTGTTGCCTTGCCCTCCGGCTGGGTTGAGAAGAGCTGAGCTCTGCGGAGCATGTTGAGTTGGCAGCGCAGCAACCAGGGTTCTTGTCCAACCTTTGTTTAAACGTCAAGAGCTACAGCCTCCAGTCCTCCCCTGGGGACATGGGTCAGCAGTTCTGACTGTCAGGATGTTTCTTTAATGCTAAGCCTAAGCTTTTTTTTGGGTTTTTTCCTTAAACTTCATTTAAATGAATTTCTTAAAAATTCGTTTCATTACATTTCATCTCTTACAGACCCAGGCTTTTGTTTGACTAATGCTAATCTCCTACCTGTATATGAAGGATGTAAACAACTCTGCATCTTAAAGCAGGTGTTTGTTTATGTTGGTCTTAGTAGTTTTTCCCTGTAAGGGCAGTTTTTTCAGCCTGACTCAGTTTTTTGCATGTATATGTTACTTATGTTGTATAACAATTATTTTCAAGTAATCGATAAGATGTTTTGAGTGTTTTACAGAATGGTTGGCACTACACACAAACTAAATAACTGCTGTGTTGGGTCACCATCTGGGTGCCTGGGGCCCAGGACTTCAGAGCATTTCATAAAATGTTTTGATGTTACTTGTTACTTGCATTATGAAACCTATCCTTCTAGACATCCTGCTGCATTGTTTGTCTGAAAGTGGGGTAAGCCACTGTGGGAAATTGTTTCTCCAGCAAGTTTTAATCGGTTGCTGGGAATTACTATATCACTGGCTGTTATTAAGAATATGCTTGCTGCTGCATAAATGTGTCATGAAATAGTTTTGTGACAGTGGAAAGAAGTGAAGGTGATAGAATGTTGCGGGCTTTACTAAATGCTTTCAGTGTCTCTGACCTACCTTAAGGTGAGATGGGCTATCTTTAGATTTTTACAATGAAATTGTGAATTTATACTGAATTACTTTGCTGGCTAAGCCAATGTGGAAGAGAAATAAAAATCAAGTACTCACTGTAGAGTACTCACTGAGGTCAGGACTGTTTAGAAACTTGTGAAGAAGGAGAATAAACAACAAATCAGTTTATTACAAGCAAAAATCCAACACTGTTTGCTATGAAGATTTTGTAGGGATTTTACAAGTCTTTTCTTAAAGCTTACTGACTCTTTCTTTTCTACCTGTAATCCCTGTAGGATAAGTATTGCCTGGAAATAGCTCTTCAGTTAAATATCATGGATACTGTTTTGGTATTTGGATACTTGTTCTGTTATGATTTTTCAGAACCAGAAGGGAAAGAGTACCATTACCTTCCTGCTTCATGCTATACTTATAATCTCAAAAACTATTGGCTTTATTTCTTTTGCTGTCTTGGTAGTATTAAATTTTTGATTTGCCTTTTGTAAGAGGTCTGTATGACATTTACTGGTAGTTCATGGAGAGCTGTCTGTATGTGCTAGATATCTAAAACAGTCTGCAAAAAAAACAGGAAATAATAAAATTATTTTCTAATACATTTCCCACCTAAGCTGTGTTATATCCCTGGGATTATTTATAGAGGACATGTGAAGCAACACAAGACCAGCTTTCTAATTTAATTTTGAAAGTTTGAATATGTGAGGTCGGAATTGCACAGTAGAATGATGCAAGTTATCAGGCAGTCCATATTACCTGAAGCTAGCTAAGGAAGCATGGATTAGCTGAAATGCTCACAGGAATGTTTGTAGCTTCTGAGAAAACTGAGAGGATAATTGCTAATTAGTTTCAAACAAGACAGGTGAATTAATATTTGCAATTAATGGTGTGGGTGAAAGAATGAGGACTCTGTTCATTCAATACCTGAATCAAGCTGGGTGGAGCTGCATGTCTACTTGAGAAGATGCTTTGAACTCAGAGTTACTTTGACAGATTGGAGAAGGAGTTCGGAAGGAGGGGTTGGATGGGGCTGAGCAGGGCATGGAGGGGCAGCTCTGTGGCATAAAGGTTTGGCTGCATGCCTGCAGGCTGGGAACAGTGGGCCCCAGCAGCAATAACTGCTCACAGCCAGGACTTGAGAGAAGTCATGCTGTTGCAAAAGCAAATGCACTGGAGTTTGTATGTAGGATTGTTACCTGCAACTCATGACAGTAAAGGATATTTTTCTGTCAAAAGAGAATAGCATTTTCTGTGTAGGGAAGGGCTCAGATAGGAGACTTTGTCCAGGACATCACAGCTTCATACTGGTTTTGTGTGCCAGCCATGGAAAGGGTGGTGGACAGCAGCAGCTAGAAGAATCAGAAATGTGGAAGACATCCTATAAGCAGAGGGTGAAAGAACTGGGTTTTATTTAGTCTGGAGAAAAGACAAGGACCTACTGACAAGAAAGCTAAGTTGGTGTTCAAACTGCGTCTAGAAGAAATAGATGAAATCATCAGGGTCCAGTGCTGGGAGAGCTGGTAAATGCTTGAGCAGCATGGGGAAAGGACTGCTTACAGTGCTGGGACAAACTTGCTGGCAGTAAAGGTCACACACCGTGGAAGGGGCTCCCCTGGAGAGGCTGAGGAGCCTCTGTTACACAGAGTCTGAGTTCTTAGTCCTACCTGGCTGTCCTTTCTCAGCACCCTGGCAGGTCTTTTTTCTGTGACCATCTCTGTTTTTGCAAATGGCAGTGCAATGTGTGGGATGGTTGATGAGAAAAGCACGAAAGCTCTATTTTCAACCAGTCCAATTCTTGTTTTGGTGGCTTGGCTGTTGGTAAGCACTGTGGTAAATTACAGAGAGAGAGATAGTATAACAGTAGTGATAACTACCAAAATAGATCTGTGTTTCAAGTGGCCTTCTGTTGTTTAAAGTTGTATTTTAAGAAATAAATCTTGCTGATGCTTTTTTCCCTGGTGACGCTTAGTTTTCAGGCAGTATTTATGAAAAGCTACTGTGCATTTCTAAGTTTGTTTTCTGTGTCTATACTGTCCTTTAGTTCCTATAATTTTGTTTTCTGTTTCTTCATTCCACAGTTTCTGGCCCATTACTTTTTCAAATGCACCTGGAAAGTAAGGTTTAAGTCTGTTGACAGTCTGGAGGGGAGGGTGAACATCTTCTGCGCATTCTTTACGCTGCTCCTGATCTAGCTGCTCATGGGGAGGTTGGCATTCTTCCAGGTTTTTCTAATCTTTTGGGGAAGAACCCCCTGATCATTAATTTGAAGTGACTTAATTTAGTATTTCTCAATTAATATGTTAAGACAGCTTTTAAAACAAGGAGGGGGGAAGTAGTATTTTGGGGGGGAAACTGTATTTTTCATCCCATTTTGTGTATTTGTTCATGGCTGTGAAATAAGTGAAGTTGGGACTGAAGGTTATGACTGTATACTGTAAGGATTAGAGAAAGAAAAAAATTTTTAGTTGAACCTTCCAGTACTTCAGGGCTCATCTTGGCATTTGACTGAGCAAATAAATGTGTTTTTAATGAAGAGTTCAAAAATATATTAGTTTTGTGGTTCAGCTGGGAGGCAAAAGCTGTGGTTTTGTTCACACTTAAAAGTTGTAGGCTGTGTTGCATTTTAATGATGCCATTTGAGCTGCCACAACCAGGGCTTTGCTTGTGTTTCTATGGAAAACTTATATTAAATGAGTTCAATTGGGACATTAAAGAATTATCCCATAATGAAATATGTCATAAGAAAAATTCATTCAAAGACATGTTTGGAAAACTTAGCCAGCCATTTATTAATTACTTACTTATTTTCTTCACTTGTCCTCCCTCCTCCACTGCATTTTGTGGGTGAGGCTCTTGGCATTTCTTATCTGGAGGGTTGAGGGAGAGTACCAGGAGGCGTAGTAGCAGGCAGAGCAGCAGTGGGCTGTTAAAGGCAGCCCCTCTGGTCACCCCCACTCCCTGTGTGCCAGGTCTTTCTGCTGCCCCTGAGCTGGGTCCCTCTGGATGGTGTCTGGAGGCTCCTGCACAGACCCTGTGGATTGCTTCGGGCCATCTGTGTGGTGGTGGTGGTGGTGGTGGTGGCAGTGTGTCTGCTTATCTCAAGTTAAAAACCCGACCCACGTAGTGTGATTCATGTTTCAACAACCTTGGCTCTGGTGCTGCTTTGATCTACAGATCTTCTTGTGTTGCTCAAAAGTTAATTGCTTAATGTGGGGTATAGCCAGAGAATGTCAGGAGGATGGGAAGAGGAAAATTAAAAAAAAAAAAACAACAAAATCCCCAAACCAACCAAGCACCTCTGCTGCACCACCTCCCCCCAAAAAAAAACCCAACAAAAACAACCAACCCAAAAAAACCACCAAATACACAAACACAAAAAACGCCCAAAAGTGAAGCTTTAAATCAAAGAGAATTAGTAGAGACAAAAACTTCAAAATCTTGCATAGTCAGCATACAGGAGCTGCAATATATTGTTTTCCCCTTCTCTTCCCCACCCCCCAGATTGTAAGGAGCTGTTTTCCTTTGATGCCACAGCCTAAGTTGAGCAACAATAGTTGTAATAAGTAATGGGATCTGTGCCACTCCTCAGTGGATGGGTGGTTGTATCTTTTTCTTGTACTCCAGATGGGTGGAGGAGCACAGATGTTAGAGTATGGTGCTGACACTTCAGCCATAAACTGCCTTATTTCAATTAGAAAAACACTGTCATATCCCCTTTTAAATTCTCTTTCTTCTGGCATGGTATGCAGTTATCGCTTCCTTAGTTTTTACTTGCATTTTTGCTCTCTAATACTTTCTTCCACAGCTCATAGCTGTCCTGTTTTTGTTAACTTTTTGCTCTGAGGCATGGGGTGGACTGCCTGCCAGGACAGCCCTGGCTGGGCTGCTGACATCTCTGAGGAGTGCTGCAGCTCATCTGTTGGGTGTGACAGCTTTAATGCCTTTGCCATGTGCATTACAGTAGGGCACAAAACATACATGTGCATGATCCTGCAGGAGGGGAATGTGGGCAGTTGGTGGAGGGAAAAATTCCTCTATTCCCATATTCAATATTGCTCGAGGCTCAGGACTAGATTAAAAAGGACGAGTAAGCAGAATCCCTGCCAGGATAGCAAAGCTATTTGGGATTGTCAAGGAGAGGATGGAGGAATGTCATGAGGAGTTAAATCAGGAGCCACATGGAGCTTTGCCTCTATGCTTATTTTGTTTGCCCTGCTATGAATTTCTAAGCATGTGTGGTTCATAGAAGACCCTCTTGAATGAAGAGAGCATCAGTGTATAAGGAGAAATCAGCTGAATAAGCGTGTATCTATCTGAATGTGTGTGTTGAAGTGTTTTTATTCCCAAAACAGGGTAGAGAAGATACTAATTAAAATTTCATTTTGTTTGTATTAGTAAAGTTGGTTCCCATTTATGTTAAGAGGATAGCAAAATCAACTTTGAGAATATTCTTATAAATTTGGTTTTAGCTGTAGTACTTATTGCATTTCTATCACAGTATGTGTACATATAGCTGATACATTTCATTTTTCCACTTACCAAACAAGAATTGTGAAATTTAAGGCTTCATATTCTGGGCATATCATTTGCTTGGGAAAGTTGCAATAAAAATATAATACAACCTTCACTTACTTGCCAAAAATTAAATTGTAGCTCAAACATAAAATGTCTGATGTCACTCCTACTACCTAAAAGCACTCCTTTCATTTTTTTAGGAGCTTGTGATGTCATCAGCTGAAGTGAAAACATCTACCTCATGACGTGGCATGTAAGTGAAGGAGGAGCTGGTACTTAAATAAATAAATGTGTGTGTTGGTGTTTACAGTGTGTAAATTGAATCTATACACCTTCAACTTTCAGATATCACCTTTTAAATGAAAGCTTTCTGAATTTTAAAGGAGTATAAAGTCTTTTAAAGGGGAGGAAGTCATAAAAGAAGCTGTTAACAGTAACATTTCAGCCTGCAGGACTCCTTAATAATCTCAGTTAAAATCTATCTTGTGTATCCCATAATGTTTAAAATGCTGGTAGGCATAGATGGAATAATTTTATCTTACCTCAGTATTTACATGTGCTGCTTCTACTCCTTTTTATTTTGTGCTTCTTTTCTGGATTCAAATTCTGATGGTTGTGACGAATGCATACTATACAGGGTGATGCCCTTCCTAAAATTAAATACTGTGCTTGTGCAGAAGATTTAGATTCTTGATATACTTGAGATTCTTCATAGTGAACTTTCTGCGGTTTTCCGACACTTCTATTTTATTCCCTTAAGTAAGCAAAAATATTTCAATCCTCTGCAGAGGCATTTTTAGATTTTTTTTTTTTTTTTTTTTTTTTTTTTTTTTTTGTCTGCCCACTCTGCTTTTCTTTTATGTGGCTTAGGGGATTAAAGTGCAGTCAGTGCTTTGAGGGGCCAATGTCAGTGGTGAGCTGAGTGTTCCTAATTGGTGCCAACACCTGTCCCTCATTATGAAGCCTTGTTCAAGCTGTCCGGTGAACCGAGGTAACCGGTCTGCCTTGCATGTCTCTAATGTGATTATAAAGCCCTCTCCTCATGCAAGTTTTATTACTTATTCAACTTTTGGACTGATGTGGAAAGTGAAGCTAAGCTGAGCCATTTGGCTGGCTACCAAAGACCATAAGGAGTGGCAAAGAGAAGGGATTCACTCATGTCAGTTTCAAGAATTTTACTTCAAAGCTTGCTTCTGTTTTGACTGTTTAAATTTTTAAAAAAGCGGGGGGAGGGGAGGACTGTTTTTTTGGGTTTTTATCTAGTTTTCAATGTCAAATACTCTGATTTTAGAGACCAGATCTACAGACTCCAGCTGAGCTGTGAACATCTGAGTGCAGCTGCTATTGTGCATAACCCATTGATTTTCTGCAAATAGAGCTTTGGCCTTGACTACTCTTGCACCATGGCTTTGTCTTCGAGGGGTCAGGGCTTAGCAATTCTTTTCTACACAAAACCAGCATTAGCCTCTCCTCCCACCTGATTCTGTCCTGTTAGCAGGGCTAGGATGCATTGTGCTTTGCCATTGCAGTTGGAAAAGAGAACCTCAGACAGATTTCACCAATGAAATGAATGGCTCAGATGAGATGGATCACTACCATGTTTGGGCTTTACAGGCAAAGTTTAAGCATAGTTACATTTTTCTAAGTAGTTGAAGTAGGTTTTTAAGTGTTTAGCTTGCAGAATTCAAGCGTGCAGCAATACAATGCTGGCTGGAGGTTTTGGGTTATTTCCTTATGAGGGAGGAGAGAGACAGAATAACTTCAGATGTGTATCTTGGAAAGGTTTGAGATAATAAACCTGTAGGAATCACATGAGAACACTGTTAGTTATCCAGATTTGGAAAACTGTAAGAAAATGAAAGTGAAGTGGGTTCTTAAACTTGAGGCATAGAATTGGAAGTTTAGTTATTAAAGAGATTGAATCTCTGCAGAATAGAAGAGAACCCAAAGGAAAATCCCAAGTGGGTAGGGCCCTAAGGTAGATGTAGGCTATATTTGTACAACTGTTTATTTGATTTATCCTTAAAAAAAGGAAAATTAAAAACCAACAGCTCAAGTACACTGGGAATGATCTAATCTTTTACTTAATAATTTTGACCAGAATAGTTCCGTGAACAGCAATCAACAAACTTTAAGGGCAACAGTATGTCAAGAGTCAGAATCTCTGCTGGTTGTGCTTATCATAATCAAAATCTTATTTGATAAACATACTAATTTCAGTTTTTATCACGGCCCTGATCTGCAGTCCACAGAGGTCAGGTTAGGAAACGATGAATTAAAAGACCATGAAATCCATAGCACAGAGAGAAATTAATGGGTTATGAGTATGTGTGGTTTCAGATGATTTACCTTACTCAATTAGGCCAGTTGCTGTTCAGATAATGGTCAGCAGTGGACACCTAGGGGAAAAAAGCATTTTAAATTCTATTGACTGTTTCTTGTAAAATTTTGATTTTAGGACTTCCAGCAGATTGACATGACATTGTGTTTAATAGCCCTTGTTCTGCATTTTGCCTAATTTTATTCAATCTGTTTGCTTTTCAATCTCTGCAATATGCCATAGCATGGAGTTTGTCAAAGTCATTTTGCACATAATGACTTTATTTTTCTTCACTTAATTACTTTCCCTTGAAGTTTCTTCTGTAACTTTTTGTTTTCCTTGTCTTCTCCTGGGCCATGAGAAGCTGTGAGTAGTCTCTTCGTTCTGTTGCTTTTCTTTGCCACTTAAAACAGATCTCTCCTCTTCTGCATCTTCCTTTCACAGATAATCTGTTTCATCTCTTACCCTAAAGCCATGGCAAACTTTCCCTAGAGCTGTAGTTGGGGATTCACATTCTGCAAGTACTTCTCCAGTGGTGTTGAGGGAGCTAGAAGATGCTGCTTTGCACTTAGCCTGCATGAGTGGTCCACTAATGTTGCTGATCCATAAAGCTTTCTCTGTGTCACTGAGTGGGTGTAGCAAATGAAACCAGACAGGTTCGTGTCAGTGCTTGTCACTGCTGCTCTTGGGCCTTCCCAGAAGGATGCTTCTCTTGCATCCATGTGCTGTTCTCCTCCTGCAGTAGTTTGCTACAGGTGATTTGGGAATGTTCAAGTATTGTATTCAATTAACGTGTGTGTTTTTATCTTCTGCAGACCTAGAAGTGTCTTGCAGGTGCTGTGGTGTGGCTGTGTATGTATTAACTGGAAACCATAGTCCATGTTGGGATAGACCAACAGCACTCTGCCTCACTGGCAGGGATGTCTGAGGGAGCAGCTGCACATGCCTGATCTGTGATCTGCTCCAGGCTCACAGCTTCTCTGTGAACAGACAGTCACTTTGGGTGTTGCAGAGCTGGAGAGGTGGATGGCCAGAGTCTGGGGTGGCTTTATTCTGCCCCAGTCCAAGTGCAGGCTTGATTGTGCCTTCTCTCCTTTGCAGAGCCCCTAGTAACTGGTACAGCTGTAGTCTGCCCCATGTCCTGCAGCTGGGTGAGGAGAAGGCAGCTTCTTTACAGATCTATGAAAACCTCCCTGACCAGGTGGAGTTGCATGTACAAAACATCAGCTGTAGGTTTTGCATTGCATCATGGAGTCTTAAAAGTGATGCTGCTGTAAAGGTGGTTTTGTTTGTTTTGTTCAGTTTCATAGTTGTACTTTCAGTTGGAGCCTGTTTTCCTATTTCTCAGCAGAGATTTTAGTACTGCTCTTGACAGCATGGGATTCAATTGCAGCAGCTGCAGCATCTTGTAGCTCTTATCATATGAATAAACACGTGGTGGAACACCTTCCTACTTCTGTGGCTTGTAGGCATTTCCATTCTTGCCAGCACAGGAGTGCAATGGACAAGAGACCTGCATTACCTCACACCTTGACAGCTTTGGAGGGTCAGCTGTGATAGTTCCTTATCCTCAGGGGATGGGAGAGTGTTCTCTACTTTCAGAGTCCCCTTCAAGCCTCCATGTTCTTTGTGATCCACCCTATGGGTTGGCACCTTTTCTCCTGTGCCAAAAAAGCCACCTGCATCAGCTCAGCTTCAGCACAGCTTGAGAAGGACATACTTTCTACTAGGAACAGTAGGATAGTGATGGTCTAATCTTAGTAGTTTAAATCTTGTTTATTTCCACAGGACAGAAGAGGAAGGATGAATTTAGAGGACTGTTAATGGTCAGTCCTGATCAGTGTGTCCCCTCATTAAAATATATAGAAGTACTTTGGCTTCAACTTGGCCATTTGAGGAGAAATTGAACCTTACATGGTTTTCAGGATGCATCTCTCGACTGCTTTCCCAAACAAGATGTGACATTTTTGAAACCTTGGGCAAACACAGTCATCATCTTCTCTTTTCAGGGTAGCATCACCCCAGTGGATGAGTCTGTTATTTATTTAGCCATCGCTGCAGCTCATGTTACGAGAGAGAAAAATACTTTTTTTGCCTCTACTTTGTACATAAAAATGGACAAACATCACTTGACCAAAGTATCTCTTTCATAATGTTTTTTCCCCACCTCAGTTTGGTGATATAGAGAAACCTGGAATAGTATTTATTTTTATAAATCTATTTTAAATCTCTTTGACTAAAAGACCCTCTGTGGACTTTGATGTATTGTATATTGCAGATTGTAGTGCATAGCATTTATTTATTTGACCAGACATTAAAATTAATTTTAAATCTCTATTTAGTAGGACAGATTTTTGTCTGTTCAAAAGGCTTTTTAAACTAAAAAGTATTTTAAGAAACCTTACAGTAAATGTTTTCTCGTGCTGTGATGTTTTGACATGGAGAACCAAAATAATAATGCAATTGCATATGTACGTGTTGTGTGAAATGCTAGAAAATGTAGTAAAATGTTAGTATTTAACCAGAGATTTGAAATATTCCAAATACTATTTAGAGTTCTGGCTGTGACAATAATTTCCTTTAATTGCTCCTATCCAGTGATCCTCTCAGTGCCCTCTTCTTACTTGAGGAAAACTTAAGCATCCAGATTGTTTATTTCAGCTTGTAAATGACAGCTATTTCTTGTCAGATAAGGCAAGAAATTGTCAACCTAATGTTTCCTGCAGGAAAATATTTGTGTTCTTACGTTCTTTGAGTAGGGTATAAAGGTGCATATTGATGTTTTTTGCCTTTTACAATCCTTCAGGTTTCATTGGTGATGCAAAATTTTGTGGTGAAGTGGTTAGCCTCTTCAAAGCATTATAAGTAAGAAAAAAAATGAGTCAACACAGATAAAATATTTAATGCAGGCTGCTGTTGTTGATTATTTTATTTGAGATTTGAAAAGAACAAAGCAAGAACAGTGAAACCTACTTTAATATATTTATTAGCAAGTACAAAAAATTAAATTATTATTTTAAGCAAGTGTTTTGTAGGATATAAGAACTTTTGCCTGTGCTATTAATAGAAAAGTTGTTTTTCATAATCCCAAATAGTGCATACATTTCTAGATCCTTCTTTCTCTGATAATATTTCCTGCCTGTGATTCTAGCTGCAATACTAGTTCCACCTGTGTTTTGTCATGAAAGCATGCATTAGTACAGCTGAAGAATAGAAAAAGATACAAGTGGGCAACTGCTGGCAGCATCAAGCAGACGGGGCAAAGTGGAGGTGGAGCTTCACTTGAACTAGTCTAATAGTGGTTATTGCTTAATTTTCAATTAAGAAGTGAAACTTCTGTGGGTTTTTTTTTTGTCCCCATCTCCCCCCTCCTCCCCCCTGCAAGTTTCATCACTGTGCAACAGCAGAACAATACTTAGTGCATCACAAGGATTTTTCTGATTTTTTGTTTCTGTTTGTTTCCACATGTGCATCAGCAGGAAGGGCAGTGAGTGGCAAGGTCACAGAATATGCACTTGGGAGACCTGGATGCAGCTGCCTGCTGATGCCCGAGGCTCCAGCATGATGTATGGCTGCTCTGCGCTGCAGCTCTGAAATGTCAGGGCTTTCAGTGCTTGCTTAATATGAGCTTATCATCAGGGTAGATATGGTGAAGACTGAAAAACACTTAGAGCCAAGGTAACGTGAATCATACCAGTTCTCAAAATAGAAAGCCCAGCTAAGCGCTCAGAGGTTTTTCTGCTCAGTCATATTGGTGAAGCGTGTGCTGCTCCTGTTTCTCGCCAGTGCTTGGCAAGCCCGTGACTGCAGTCTCCTTGCAGATACAGGGCACGTGGCTGTCTTCGGGTGTCTAACCTCCTGGGCAGCCAGCCCCTTGTTTGCCTGGCTTAGCATAAGGTATGATGACCTGTTCTGGTCCATTTTTAGTAGCAGTGCATCCACATCAATCTTTCTTCAAAGCAGACACTGTCCCTAGCTTTATTTAGTAAGCGGGCTTTGTGGGGTTTTCTTTTCTTCTTTTGTCCCTTGGTTCTCGAATGTCTTAGTGTTAAAAAAATTCAGGTATGAGTTTCTTTCAAGGAGTCCCTGTAAAACAAGCAGAACATGATCAATGACTGCATCTCCCCTGCTCTTCCAAGCGGATGAGCTACCTGAGCCTAGGTAACTGGGGTGGGTGCTTTTCCATGGCACTTGGTGCAGGTGCAGTTGCTGCAGTTAGAGGGCTGTATGTGAGCTGGTCCCTGCCTCCTGGGCATTTCCTTCAGGGATCAATTAGCTGCTGTGTTGTTTCCATCAGCCTGACAAGAGACAGTTTATGTGATGCTGAGCAGAGGAAGTGAAAGCTGTAGTGACATCCCTCTGTTGACAATGTCCTGCTGGCCACCTCAGCACGTGGTGCTTGTGTGTTCAGTATCACTGTGACTCTCCCGTTGGGAACTTGTTCCTCATTTCATCATGCTGGGGACTTCCTTGCTCCCCCAGGGAGGGACCTGCAGCAACAGGATGGACCTGGTTGGGGTGGGGCAAGCACAGTACCCTGCTGAGGGTCATGACTCCCTTTCCTGAGGGATGTATCCTCATTTTAGCCTTTTCCCTGCCTGGGAGTGATGCCAGGAGGAGAGTGAGAGGAGCTGAGAAGTGGGTCTGAGGAGTGTTCTCCAGGCTGTAGCCAGGCAGACGCACTTCAGATGTGTAAGCGTGGCAATGCCAGGCAGCACCAGACTGGTTGTGGTTCTAGGGAAGGAAGAGATTTGCTTCTTTTTTATTTTATCTTAAAACCAGACTTGCATTCAAATGCAATATGGTGTTTTGAAGGAAATAATTTTGCATGTCCAAATCTCTACTGCTGTTTTAGGAATATGATAGTCCTGTTAATAAACAGCTGTTATAAAACCTTGTTCTGTTCAGGAGCACAAAATTGATGATGAGGACTAAAACAGAGTATAGCTCAGAGCCACGTACACAGTGGTGTATTTGCTTGAATTAACGACAGTCTGATATTGTTTATTTTTGTTTTGACTCTGCCCAGATCAGTATTGTCTTCAGGATGCTAATGCTAAAATTCAGTGGTTAATGGACAAAAATATTTCCATGTCAGTCTGGCCCAGCTGCCTGTTCTGTGTACAGGCCAACATGTGTAGCTTGCCTCAAAGAAAATAAGGCTGCTCAGTCACTGCTGGGTGTCAGGAAAGCACTGGGAAGACCGTGCAGTTTAATTTCTTTGTGGCCTCTTGAAGAGTTTCTGCTGAGGTAATGGTGACACTGCACATGTTGCTGGTGGTTTGGTCTTCTGAGGAGTTCTGTTTTTTCACAAGCTGCTTGGTGTGAGGCAATTTAGAAGGCCTCTGGTGTAAATCCGCTCCCCTGCCCTCACAGTGGGTAAATGCATGGATGTGGTACCCGAAATTAAAACCTGTACTTCTGTTTTCAAGGTAGGAAAGGTACTTGGGGTGCACTGTATTTTATCTTGTCATCAAAGCACGTTATTAATATAAAGTGGCATCACTTACCCTCTTTTTATACTTGGAAGGCAAAGTGATGGTCTTAAAGTACTTTGCACTAGACTGAATGATGATGATAGAATCATCATGATAGAAGGGCGCATGAAATTATGTCAGGGTTCCCTTTTGGCCCATAATCCACAGTGAATGTGTGTGTGTGATTATATTTGGGGTTTCTTCGTCCTGGTTTTATGGTCTATCAGATGACTTCAGTCCAGAATTTAACAATTTCAGGGGATAAGTCATCTTGGAATGTGATATTTTGGACTTCTTTTTTCTTCTCACCTTTGTGGCAGCTGCCGAATTTTTTTATATAAAGAGGTCTCATACAAGGAAGACAGAGTTTGAGACAATGTCTTATTGCTACTGCATTTCATATAGACCCATGTTATTAGCCAGATTCCTGTAATGTGCACTTCCTTGCTTGCTACAATTATTTATTGCCTGATGACAAAGGAATTGGCTGTTGCTGGTACTGCTGCTTCTAAAAACTGGTGCATTCCTCCTTTGTCAAATTACAGATTATTATGTTAATCAAGTAGCAAGAAAAAATTTGTTTTTTGGTGGGCACAGAACAATCTTCACAAAATAATCCATTATTTTATTTTGGGAGTTAGGAGAGACTAGGATAGATGTGGTCACTCTTATGGACTTCTTGATTGGAGTAGGAGTGTGCTACAAATTGTTAAAAATTTTCTGGTTAGAGTGAAATAAAAAAGCAATCGCAGAATTGTTAAGGTTGTTACTTTGTTTGCTGAACATCCTCTTCTGTGAGTTGTTTAACCTTTCAAACCTTTTCAGTGTAGCAAGTATTGCTACACCAGGTTCTAAGTGAGTATTTTTTCCGGTTTATATGGCCTTTTTGTGAGATTGGATAGGATATTAAAAATAATAATAAAAACCCTAAACACGAGTGATCTCTTCCTCTAGTTATTTGAAAGGTTGTATTAACTCTATTCATATTTCGTAATTTCCCTGGCAGTTGACTATGAAATCTGACCTATTTAAATGGTTTTACTGTACTACATTTCCTGGAGACCTTTCAAGATAATTTGCTTCCTAATCTAAATTTAACAGTTACATAAACCACATTTTGGAGACTTGGAAATTGCTACCGACTGCCTCTGCCTTTTTTTTTTTTTTTTTTTTTTTTTTTTTTTTTTTTTTTTGGTAGACAAGCCATATTGTAAAAATGTAAGTACAGAATTTTAATCTGAAATTTGCATGTAGCATGTCATTTGGTCTTCATGGATAGATGCTGTTTTTCTTTTTAATAAAATAAAGTAGGTTACTTTTTGTCCCATTTGAAAATTTCCATAGTGTTGTGGCCAATTTCATTTTTGTCGGGCTATTTTAAGATACGAAGAAGTAAAATCTCACAGGTCTAAGATATGTTTGCTTAACAGTTTCTTGAATTTTTTTGTTCTGTTTTTTTCCATCTCTATAGGTCCTTACAGGTACTGAGTAGTGTATGGATGTGTTTAACCTTTGTCTGCAACAAACTGAAGCCAGGAAGCACTGCTATTCCTTGGAGATACTGTTTTGTTCAGAAATCTTGGCTGGCTTTAAGGATTCATTTTGTGTGCTTGTCACTGATGTCTTGCCTAATATGCTGTACAAATTCAGACTCTGTGATATCTCATCCTTGTGTCTGCTGTTACTGATGAACTATCCAGAGGAATGCATTAGAAAAAGAGGCTAAATGTAGTAGCTTATTTGGTAAATTTAGTTGTTTACTCTGGTGCAAATTGAAAATGAAAAAATATTTGTTCATCTTCTTTCTGCAGGTATTTGAAATGGGATTTCTTTTGGATAAGACTCTGAAATTTTGTTACCTGTCTGCTACTTACATGTGCTGCTTGAGTGACTTTTTTTTTTTTTTTTTGAGTAATCCATGGTAACTAGCTTTTCAAAAGTGGGAAGTGCCTTAAGTCAGTGCAACATTGATTTTCCTCAGTGGCAGGAGAGAATGGTGATAGAGGCAAGTGGCTGCTTCTTGTTCACTTTAGCAATGTAAATACTTGCGAAGAAGCAAAATGGAGGAAATGTAACTTAGAAATCATTAATAACAAAACACATCACTTAGATTTATGGAAATATCAGTGTTACTGTCTTAAGATTCTTGCACGTGCTGGCTGAGGTGTTGATTCTTCTTAGCCTGGGATCCATGTTTTAATTTCAGCCAGGTGAGTGCAGGGTGGCTTTTTCCTGGCTTTCCTTGAAAGTGCAGCGATGTGTTGGATACAAGCATCGGTTCTCTCTCCAGGGCAAAATTCCCAATATGTACAGCAGCCTTCTGGAAGCCAAGGAAAGCTGGCAGCACAATGTTGCTGTCTGGCTGAGGTTTTCCTGGGGTTGTTTTCTGCTTAAACACACAGAAAGGTTCAGGGCATCTTGACCTGCATTCAGTTGTTAAGTTGACAGCAGGGAATGAGGCTGATTTCTCTTTTTTAAAGTTCCAGTTCATGTATAAAGCTGTTTCCAGCAGATTAGGCATAAATGTGCAGCCATGGCTTGACAAGTCAGAAGTGCAACAGGTGCAGAATATGGTTCAAGTTTAGGATTAACTCTAGTAATTCATATTAAAAATGATGCCAGCAAATGTTTCATTGCAGTAATTGCCTGGAGAGTTGAACACCATCTTCCTTGTGACATGATGATTTCTTACTGCTGCTTCTGTTTTTCAGTTTTCATTTAGAAGATCCCTGAAGGGTGGGCATCTTTAGAATTTGTATATGTTGTCATACAAGTGATTAATAAAATGTTAGTCCCTCTGTGGATTAAAAAAAAAAAAAAGAAAAAAAAAAGGGGGTGAAAATACTTAGTGTGTTTGTATTTTTAATGATAATTTTTGAGGTAATCTTTGCTTGCCTATAATGTCTGTGCACTCTTCATAGCCGAAGCACCCCTACTTCCTTCCTAAGGTAGTGAGAATCATGATCCAGTGACTGAGAAACAAGGATTTTTTGCAGGCATTTTGGGGAGAGGGGGCACGGAGCCAGATCTCTTTTGCTCTGCAAGAACGTTTCAGTCGTGCGTTACTGTACACTCCCTTAGCTTGTACATTGAAACTGCTAGAAAGTGTAAATGTTAAAACTTAAGTCAAAACTTCAGTCAATCAAGAAGTTCAGCATGCCCATTTGCAAAATGCCTGGACAAACTGACTGATGCCAGTCTGCTTTGAGAATTTTGGACTGAAGCTGGAAAAGGTTGACATGAATTTTTGGGGAGGAGAGGGTGTCCCCTGTTTTTTTGAATTGAGCAGCTTCAGATTCTTTTCCATTCTTCAAAGGCAGGTGAAGTGAGGCAGGATCTTTCCCACTGAATGGATGTTACTTTGGGATCCCTCTTTAGTGTATAGGGAATGGAAGCGTGATTGTCACAGAGCCTTTCTGATGAGCTCTCATACTTTGGGGTGCAAGTGAGCTGGAAGTTGTGTGGCAGTCCCAGAGTACACAAGGGTACAGCAAGGGGGTTCTCTGTTAAAAAAAAAAAAAAAAAAAAAAAGTGAAATCTCCTGTAGAGGTGGTCTCTGCTGAATGCTCCTGCAGCTCTGGGTCCTCCTGCATCATGTAGGGACATAGGGTGAACTTGTAGCCTGTTAGGCACTTAAATTACCTCATTTACCAAACACAGCACACTTGTAATTTGTTGTAACTCTGTGGATTTTTATACACTGTTGATGTGGTTAATATTGCTGAAAAAATCAGGCAGGAATCCAGTACTGTTACTACTCAGGGCTTTTTGCCCTCAGTGACTACTTTTTCTGTTTTTGTCTGCAATCATGGAGGTGTAAATCTCTTGCCTGAGCTGCTACAAACCCAGTTCTCAAATAACAGCTTGTTACTTTTGTTTAGTGTGTGTTTGTTTGTTTTTCTCTTGGAGTTGTTGGCAGAGGTGTGTTCTGCTCTAAAGTTTTTGTTACACTTGCCATTTCTATGTAAGCTGTCTTTGAAGTGTAGGCATCTCTGCTCTTCTTTCCCAGTTGCCCAGGCAGAAGTCCAGGCTTCCTGGGTGTTCTGTCCTGTAGTTGTCTCTCTCAACCTCATGTTTGACCCTACTTTAATTCAATGTTCATGTTATGCTCTGCAGATAGCTGTCCTTAGTACAGAGTGAAAATGTTTTATAGCCGCATGTTTATATAGACTCTAAGAGATGGGAATTGCTTGCCATAAGCTTTCAGCACCTTTTAACAATTGCTCAAAAATTCACCTGAATGTAAAACCAAAGCAAGTAGCAAGCACTTCCATTTCTTGCTAAGAAATGGAAGTGGGAATACTGCTTGGCTCATCTAGGCACTTCTTTTTTGTTGTCTCCCAAGGTCTTAAAAGGTGCCTGATGGTCTTTAAGCCAGGTTTAGAAATGAAGCCTGCCAGCAGATAAGTTGTCATGGGCAGAACCTGCATTTTTTGGGGAGACTTGCATGCTCCAATGGGCTGGGTTTTGCCTGAAGTGCAAGCTCTCTAATGGACAGTACAAATTTATTTGCTCTTGATTTAAATCCATGCCTTTAAATTTTGCGAGTTGGCAATATGAAAGTAGTCTTCTAGACCTGCCTTCAGTACCCTGCAGCCAGCTTCAAGTCTGGTGCCCCTGAAACATGTACAAGAACATGTCCTTCTGACCTGAATGCCTTCTACATGTCAAACAGCTTTTGTCCAAGAGCTTCATGGAATTTTCTTCATCTGTACAAGCTACTTTACATTGCTTGCTGATGCAAAGCCCTGTGGTGTTTTGGGTATTTAATTTTTGATGTTGTTCTTTTCTTGGACACTGGTCTGCACATATGGCATGGCTGCCTTGTCTCCCTTATGTTGCCTGAGCTGGGAGAAGGTGAATTCATGTGAAATTATTTGTTATGTAGTGGAATTTTATACCTTGCTTAAGTGATGATGTGAATGACCTTTGTCCTGTGTCTTTCTGTCTTCCCCCAGGTTAAATACCTGACTCAGAAGTTCTGTATCCGCTTTCTTGAAAGCTGGAAGCGTCGCTTCCTTTGTCATCTTTCAGGAGTGTGGACAATGTCTTTTTTTATAACAGGTTGAAAGGATTCATTTAAACTTTGAGTGATCACTGCATTTAGATTCAGTAAACTCACTCTCTTAAATGCAAAGACTGCTGAAATTTTCCACTAAATTAAACACTCGTGCTGCAAACAGTTCAATTTCAATCTCTTCAAAGCCTCTGGGCAGGCTTCTCTTATCTGGTGATCTTGTTTATCCCATGGTATTTGGATAATGTCAAGACCCATTGTACAGTAACTAATGTGGAGTGCTTATCAAATGGGATATTCAGCTGTGTTGCTTTTTTTAATGGTACGTGGTTATGTTTAAGCCATGGAACTGCTTACATTTCAGGTGTAGCCAAGCTGACACTTAAGAGTACTGCAGACATTTCAGGTTCAGCTATCTCTAACCTACTTGAGCATGTCTTCTGCTTAAAAACAAGTAGAAAAATAGAGTTCTTGTATATTCCTGCAGAATTACTTTTTACTTCTTTTCTCTATTGATTTTCTCATTCAGTCCATTACAAACGTAGTGGTGATTTTTATTTACTGCCATTAATTGTAAACTGTTATTGAACCTTAGTTAACAAATGTAACATTGAATATTACAAAGTGACATGACTAATAAGAATGTATATGGATTTTTCTTGGCACTTGTTTAGAGTATACAGCTGATAACTGTTTTGATTTTTTTTTATTAAGTAGAGGTGTAGAAAGTTCTTCCCTTCTCTCTGTAGCATTACATGTTCAAAAATGAATTTCAAAAAGTTCAATACCTTTTTTTCATGCAACTGGTGCAGTGTCACTGAAGTATTTCTCAGTGATACTCTTGATCACTTCTCAAACTTCTGAAAACCACATTGCTTGTGAAATAAATGATGATCAGATGACAAATGGCATCAGTACTGCTTTCTGTGATTGTTGCTGTTTAAAATCCGCCTTTTGCTTTGCATGGGTACCTTAAGGTTTCTTTGTGCTTCTTTTTTGTTTGTTTTTTTAGGTTTTTTTAAGGTGTGTTATATTTCTAAATCCTTGCCTTGCTGTGCATCCACCTTATTTCCTGGCCTCCACCCATGTCTCAGCTAGCTACTGCCACCATGGCAACTCTTCCTCCAGCTGAACAGATGGGACATTGAGTCGAGCAGTGCACCGCTCATGCCCTGCCGGGAATCAGCTGGCGGGTTTCATGTCTTCCTGCAAAATTAAAAGCAAGCTCTGCCCAGCAGAAGCATGCTGGTTTTGAGGGTGCTCAGTTTCACAAATAGTACTGTGATCTAATAATTGCTTGCAGAAATAAAACATAGTGACTGAACTGGGATTATTTCTATGCCTGAGACCTCTTCAGAGGAGCTTTGCCTTCAGTGTGAATAACTTGGCATCAGCCAGCAGCCCCGGTGATTTTCTGGTAGAATGGTTGCCATCAACATTTTTTTTTTTCTCTTTAGGATGCGTCAGGATGAAACGCCACAGGCATCTAAGCACCAGTGACAGTTCAGACAATGAGAGTAAGTAATACCTGCTAGTTTTTCTTTGGTCTGTCACCCCCTTGTGGTTTCCCTCTGTGGTTTGAGGGCAAACCACTTCACCTCTTAAAATTCCAAAAAATATATTTCTTGATTGATTTCTTTTTACATTTGTGGTCTTTGGTGTTCTGAATCATGTTACAGGAGGAAAATAAGGCAAAGGCTCTTATAAGGGGGGTTTTGAATATACTTAGAATTTCAAGAGAAACTTTTATATCTTTCTCATTCATAGTTGACAAGAAGAAATTTGTAAATCAAGAGAAATTTTACTGCCCAAGATTCTATTCTGTGATTATTTTTTAAAAAAGAATCCTGTTGTCTCATGGTATGCAGAGCTTCAATGTTAGAATATTTGCAGTGGCAAGTTACTTGAGCATTAATGTGTTAGAGTTATAATTAGTATATTGATTGTTACGGTCTCTCATTCTGATTCTTGATCTACTCCACTTCAGTCTATTCAACAATTTAGTAAAATTACATTTAAGTGTTCCTTGGCAGACATCTACCTGAATATCTTCCCATTTTAACTGCAAGAAACCCAAAACAGAACAACCCTGTGGCGGCATCTGATTTATTTCTCATAAGCCTGTGCCTGTCTAAAAGCTCTATAGATAATGATTCATTGTCATATTCACTGCAAGTCATTGATGTATCCTCTGCTGAAGTAATATTTTTCCAGAAACATCTAAGATACCACACTATGGGGTTTTTGCATCTCTCGTTAGCACATTGTCGTATGATTGCTTTGTTCTTCGGGGTTGGTTTTTTTTTTGAGTATTTTTCAAACTCTGTTTTACTCTTCCTTCCACTTTGTTAGAAGGGAACTTAATGAAGGAAAGCAGTCTGTCTGCTTGTTTCTGTTTAGTCATGCTTGTACTGGGCAGAGCAGAATGTACCCATAAACTTGGTGTGCTGTGGTTCTATAAAGAATGAGTGGAACAGGAGGAGCTGAAATTAAGCCTACAGACTGCCTAACAGGTTTTTTTTTTGCCCACATCCTGTCAAAGAGTTATAATTCAAGAGATTGGAGTGCCTTGTGTTTTACTGGAAAAATTAAATGAATTGAACCGAGCTATAATGATCCTTTTTCATTTCTTTTTTAATTTTTTTTAACAGGTCCCTCCACTTCCTTTTCTTCTTGTTCTAAATACAGGAGCAAGTCAAAAACACCAGCAAATGAACAAAAGAAGCCTGCTGAGGTAAGAACTGGGTTGGTCACAGGTAGTTTTCTTTCAAAGAGTTTTCATGTTTCTAAGCCTTGAAGAAGTGAGCTATGAATCTCATGCTGGTGAGTCCTTTTGTCACCTGTCAAATTCTCTGAACCCGCATTTTCCTCACTGTGTGAGTATTACAGAAACTCTGGTGTTTGACCAGAATGACTTATGGGATTTGCAGATAATAACATGTAGTTCATTTTTTCCCTGGAATTTTAATATCATTTTGAAATTGGCAAAAGCTGGTTTGGTCTTACGATTTGAGAGCATAGCACAGAAAAGTGGTTCGTATGTATGTGTTTGGGAAGGATACTGTCTTTCTGCTTCAGGATGAAACAGTGTGACACTTAGGTGGGTAGGATATGTATATGCAATATTTGCTCTGCTACTTTGTTACTCTTGGGTTTTTACTGTCAATGTAGCTTTTTTGTTTGCTCTGCCATCTCCACCTGTTAGAACCTCAACACTTCCCGCCACTGTCACTGGACCTGTACTGACCCATTTAATAAATTGGCATTTATGCACAATCCAGTGCCCAAAGCCATCCTGTCGATCATTCCCTTGGTAGCCCCTCTTAGTGGAAGATTTATCTGCCTCCTCCAGATTTTATGCTTGCTTTCCTAAGGGCTGAAGTCAATTTGGAGAAGTATTTCTTGTAGCTAATTCCCCTTACTTGTTGTCACATTGCCTCTGAATGAGTCCTTCAGAATTTTAGTATGACTGTTGAAAAAAGACTGAAAACCCCCACTTTATTTCTATAGAATTTAAAGTTATGTCGCAGAAATTATTTACTATACCAGCAGCTTTTTACCTGAATGGTTACTGCTGTGCAAGGTTGTGTGAAATATGTAGATTGTGCTCTTATAGCTTAAGCTATTCAGCAGACATGCTTCATGCTTCTTTTCTAAATGCTGCTAACTAGGTGGGTTTGGTGTGGTAAGAACAAGGTAAAATGATACAGAACATGTCATTTCTTTGGAAGCTTAATTCTTATTGCAGGTCAGTTCAAGATACCTCACTTATTTCTAAAAGAAAATGCAAAAAAAAAGTTCTGAAAAACGAAGTTGGCTAGAACTAGCTACATAGTGTTTTATTTGCAGGCACCAAGAAGGTTAAGAAAAACCCATTAAGCTTTTTGCCTTTAAGATGTTGTTACGAGGATTATGGTTCTGTAAGAATTTAAATCTTAAAGCAGCTTGTGGCTACTGAGGTCTTGTAAGTGTTGCTCATGTGTGCCTAGGCAGTAGCCTTGTTACCAGTCAAGCTGTGCAAATGGGAGCTGAAGCACATATATTGCCAGGTTCGTTGCTATTTGAGATACACCTCGCTGCTAGTCCCTTACCAATCCCTTCTTTCTGCCCAGCCATCCAGTTTTCTTCTTGTAACTCTTCATCTTAGAGATTACGTGATTACTATTATTATTATTAGTAGTAGTAGTAGTAGTATTAGCCTTCTTTCAGTTTGCTCCATTCTTTCTCTAGGTGCATATGTACATTAAAACAATAATTATGAAGATGTGGTCCAGCTATATAGCATACAAGTTTACATAACTTCTAGGAATTAAAACGAGCAGTGTTTTCAGTTCCTCCTTTTGAGATCATCTTTGCTGCCTTTTACCAGTTCCGAAGCAAAATCTTGATTCCTTTAATGCTTGAAAATATGAAACTTTGAAGAACAAAATCTGGAATATACACTTGAAATTGAAAAAGTCTATTAATAATGTAGTCCTTCTAGTAATACTGGAATCTCTTTGTCATATTTGATTTGAGATTCTCCTCCTGGGGGGAAAAAAAGAAGGAAAGAAAAAAGGGAGAATAACGTCCCAAACTTTAGAATACGTCCTCTTTGGAAAGAGTCTCCTGAGTGCCATATTTAAAAGATCCCTGAAACAAATTCAGTTCTCCTGGAAAGGGAATGGAAGGGAAGGTGACAGTAGTACTGTACCTCTTGTACATAAGACTTCTGGCTATTCTTTACGTTTCTGCTTTTGTTCTGCTAAAAGCAAGTGCTCCCTCCAAGCCCTTGAAAAGCATATGCTGGGAAGTGTATTATATGAAATGCTTTTGTCAGCAGGGCATTGAAATTGATTATTTATGCATCAAGTGGTGACAAGGGAGCAAAGCAAATACTGAAAAGGGACCCCACTACACACCCTTCCAAAAATCATGTTGTAATCTCACAAGCGTTTTGTAGTAATAGTTGTCTAATATCTATTAGATAGAAATTTAAATTTTCAGGCTGACAGCATCTCTTTAGCAAGGCCTCTGTAACAAGCTGGCATTGCTCTCTTTTCATTCACCTCTGCTTGCCAGGCAGCAGGCTGTTTCTTGAGTTAGTGATGCAGAAAATCTAGAAGGTCAAAGCTATAAATAGCTGTTCGGGAATATTTTTGTTCATGGTCTTCATGCATTAATTT
Organism: Trochalopteron elliotii; assembly: GCA_024734555.1. NCBI lineage: Eukaryota > Metazoa > Chordata > Aves > Passeriformes > Leiothrichidae > Trochalopteron > Trochalopteron elliotii. The sequence continues at coordinate 4,887,339 of JANPWX010000052.1, forward strand.
TTCTTTCATGCTAGTAAGCCTTGGTTTTTCAAATAAATTGGATGTGAATACATGGGCTTTCTTCTCCTTCCTCTACCATCATCAGCCCAGCCTGAGTACCTGGGTTCTCTCCAAATGAAAGCTTGGGTTTGGTACTCCAACAAGCAAGTAGTGAGTGCATGTGCCAGTTCAGGAGTTATCTAAATATGCTGGTGTCCTCTGAGGTTGCCTGTAAAAAGTGATGAGTGACTGCATCTGAGCACTGCTCTGCCTTGAATTGCCTTCCAGGTGCTTTAGAATCCAGGTGGGTTTGGGAATGGCCTCAGTGGAGTGAGGTCATCTGGTGTTACTGCCAGGCTGAGGTGTCATGTTACAGTGCAAATGTCAAAGCCCATTTCCAGAGCCTGTATCAATCCAGAAGGGATGTTACTAGCTTGGACTTGGTTTCAACTTACTGCAGACTCCTCCTTGGAGAAGAAGGTGAGAACAAGAGAAGCCTGTAATGAGGCTTCTTCAGACCATGGTGCCTCTGTAGGTAATGTCAAAAGCAAGGCTGTGTCTCTTTCTCACTGCTCTGCCTCTGGATTTCAATCTATCACAAACTACTGAAACAGTGACTTAAAAATCCTGTTATCCAATTAGCTTTAGCACTTACTGTGAATAAATTAGCAGTGTTGAGGTTAGAGGCACACCAGTAATACAAAGTCATAACTGGTTTGGAGATTTATGATGATGCTGGCCGCATACCATTTGTGGTGTCCCCCTCAGTGGATTTAAACTTAGACAGGAGGGACTCACAGCCCTCTGCAGTAGGCTGTGTGGGAGCAGCAGGGTAGGAGGCATTTGGATGTCTGGCTCAGCATGAAGCCTGTACTTGGCAGCTTCCTGTCTCCAAGAAAGCTGTGGCAGAAAATGATAGCAGAGTAGTGGGAATCATTTTTGCAGGGAAAACCCATTAGCTGGACTGTCCTGAATGACTGCCCATGTCTTTTCCCTTATGCTTGTGTAGTCACAAAAGAGCGTTAGATCTTTATGACACTCAAATTTATGTATATCTTTTTTTCAATCCTGTCTTCCTCTTGAAACTGCAAAGAAGTTAAGTTAGCTTTGTGCTTTTTTTAAAAAAACCCTTTCCATATAACATGGTAATATTTTACTTCTCTTTGCAAATAGGGTTTTGAATCTCACAGCAAGAGTAGTTTTTAATTCTTCATTGTTGATTGTGACAGCTGTATTATCATGTGAAATGCAGCTTGTCTTCCAAAAGTGAATGGTCTGCATTTGTTACTTGGGTACGTGAAACTTTTTAGTGGCATTTAACTGCCACATAAATTGTCAGTCTTGATCCTGAAAAACACCCTGTAAGACTAGACTTTTGGCAGCAAATGGACTGTTTTTGCAGTTTGAAAGTGCTTGATTTTGTTCTGTGAATGAATGAGCAATGTGGTTAAATTATATTGCTTCGCATGTGCCGTCTGTAATAAGGAACTGTCACTTTTATGTGCATGCTTACCTTAGAAAATTCTGAATTATCTAGGAGGTGTACAGGCTTCTGAAGACATCTGACAAACATGTGTTATCCATGAGCTACTTTTTAGCCTGCTTGGGTTAGTTGATATAAAAAATATATGTAAGGTGCGAGGTGCAAATTCATCAGTTACTTGTATGATGGTTTTTTTTCCTTTGAGGTACTGTCTCAAGCTATTTGAACTCTTTGGGAAGAGGTGCACCCAAATGCAGAAAGGTGTGGAAAAGCTTACTTGTGAAAAGACTGAGCTATTTCACCTTTGAAGTGAATGAGCAGGCATAACAGGAAAGTATGAATGGGTTGGAAACAGCAGAGCTAGATTTCTTCAGTCCTGCCTGTCCTTGTGATGGAAGAACTGGAGAGAAAAGGCAGCCGTGAGCATTGATAAATGAGGCCAAAAGTTAGAAAATCTGTAGCAATTAAAAGGATATCCTTTTCATGCAATTAGGTTGGGAAGCTCATCTGCTACAGGAAGTTGTTGAGCCTGAGAATTAAACAAGATTAAAAAAGGAATTGGACAGATGATAGCAAGTACAGATTTTTTTAAATATCTGTATAAATTAATGCCACTTTAAAAATTGATTGTTAGGATTAACCTCAAAATCCAAAGCTTATGTCTGATTAGCAACCAGAAGGAAACTTGACATGTTCTTGCACATTCTTCTGGCTCATGAGATACTGTCAGAGACATGATGTTAGGTAGTGTTGATTTAGTATCCAATTTCCTGGCTTTTCTTATACATGCTTGTAAAAGGAGGCTAGAAAGATTCATGGCTACTTAAATGAAATGTACATTTAATTTGCTTGAGTCCTGGATAATTCATTAAAATAGTATTAGGGAGTAGGGGGTTTTAACATTAGGATTTACTGCCTTGCTTGTCCAAATTGTGTGGATGTTTGAGACCTACAAATTTAATTCTACACATATTCCTGACTCTCACAGCTTTTTAACATTTTAACTTTCTCAGTCCAGTTGGTGTATGTGCCTAGAACTATAGTTTCATTTCCATTTGAAATTTATGTTGCCTTTTATTTACTTTGCTGCCAAAAATCTCTCAACCAACCAAAACCCAAAGCAAACCTGCCTTAAGTTTCTACACTTCTCTATAAGGTAAGTTTCTTAGTTCAGAAACTTCATGCCCAAGTTGCGATGTATTAACAAGAAAAATTCTGCCTTTCCAGGATGAGCTCACCAAATTCTGTTCCTGGAGCTTGATCCTGTAAATGGGCAGTCTTTTGCACATACTGTCAAACATACAAAGATAAATTATGCTTGTAATAGGTCACATTAGAATTTAAATTTTTATTATTTATGAGGTGATTTTAGGTGCAAACCTGCTGCTTTGTGTTTGCTGAGGGCCTGTATGTGACAGCTACAATAGTAGAGTAACCTTTAATGCTTGGGGGTGCTTCTGGGAATAGAAGTTACTAGATCCTGTCAAAGGAGAATAAAGAAAGATGATCTGATCCTCAACATGATGGAAACACTCTTGCATAATTTACATTTCACATAAATTCTAGTTGTTTGACAATGGAATTTCAAACTTGGCCTTCAAGATGGGTTGGGAGGGACACCAAAAATCTAGGAAAATGCTAGCTGTTTTCTGGTTAGAGAGGATCCTGGCCCTCATTCCATGCTGTTTGCCGTAAAAGATATAATATACTTTTGCAGGGAAGACAGGACATAATAGTTCTTCCTGCTTTTTAGAAAATCATAGCTCTGTGTTTCTGAGCAGTGGGTCTTCTGACTCCCTAAGTGATTGGTGTGAACTGAAAAGCCTGTTGCTGAGTTCTGTTGTGTGCAGGGGAAGCCTCAGGACTGAAGCAATTACATGCAATCCAGCATAAAGTGGGCTTTGATTGTAACAAGAGCAGTTAACCCATAATTTACCTAACCCTTGGAGGTGTGGTTCCCAGTTGTGTCCTGGGTGCCTGTGACAAGTGACTAACCTGTGTTGGGAGTTTGTAAGCAGTTGATCAAAGTACCTGAAAGCACAGAGAGTGTCACAAGAAGAAGTATTGGCTTTCATTTAATTTTTAAGAGATGATACAATCCATTTATTTTTCCCCACACGTGCATTTGGGCGAGACATAGTGGATGAGCAGTGGCATCAGTCAGCTTTGGTAGTAGCTTGCAGAGGGGTATTGGAAAAGGAATTTCACTCATTTTTTTTCTTTTCTTAATGTGGTTTTAAGTTTGCAGTGGTCACAAACAGAAGGTGCCTGACAGTCTGTGCAGATCTGATGTTTGAATTGTTCATCAAAGATGGGGTTTGTAGAAGGCCATTTTATTGTCGAGACCATTCTCTGTTTTCAATGCTAGTATTTTATTGTAATTCTCTATAGCATTACTTCTATTCTCCCTGATATCTTTAATGGATAAGGATACTTAATGTAAAATCATATTCTTTGTTTCAGAGTCTGATTTATTCAGAGTAAGCACAGCAGTGTCCAGTGAGGAAGATTACATATTGCATTTCCATAGAGTGCTTCCAGAAGGAGTTTGGGTTCAAATCATAGATGGCTTTCAGAGAAGGATTTTAAAATAAATTCTAAGAAGTTGGTTTTCCTCGGACATACTCTTCTAACATAATTTCCAAATAGGACTCAAAAGTCTGAAAAGCAAATATAATGTAGGAACCATATCTTTGATATAATTGTTTCTTGGTGTATTAGTGCTTTGGGGGAGCAGAGCATCCATATTTCTCAAGACTTTTTGTTAGAATTTAGCTTTTAAAGGCTTTATAGATAGCAGTGTGTCTGCAGAGCTGACTATGAGGTTCTCATTTCCTCAGCAAAAACAGGCTGACTTCTACTGCAGAGGAAAACACTAATATTGACCTGTCCTGGTTTCAGCTAGGGTAGAGCTAGTTCCTTCTCCATAGCTGTTTCAGTGCTGTGTTTTGGATTTGGAATTAATATGGTATTGATAACACACTGATGCTTTGGTTATTTGGTAATTCATGTTTATCCCAAGTCAAGGACTTTTCTTTTTTTAACATGTCTTGTGCTCTGTCATTGAGGAGGTATGCAATAAAAAATAAACAAACTACAAAACCAAAAAGAATGGGGGGAAGCATAACTGGGGCAGGTGACCCAAACTGACCAAAGGGATATTCCACACCATAGAATTGTTACATAAACTGAGGGGGTTACCCAGAAGAGGAGCTGGTCTGGGTTTGGGGAAGTGGGGTCTGGCATTGGTCAGTGAGTGGTGAGCAACTGTATTGTGCATTGCTTGTTTGGGTTTTTTTCCTTTTTCTTATCATGATGGTTAGTATTATTTACCATTATTATTGTATTTTACTTTATTTTCAGTTATTAAACTGTTCTTATCTCAGCATACAAGTTTTATTTTGATTCTCCTCCCCATTCCACCGGGTTTTGGGGGGAGAAGACAGGGAAGGGGTTGAGAGAGCAATTGAGTAGTGTTTCATCTCCAGCTGGGCTTAAAACCACAACATGACAAAAGAACAAGGTCTTTTGTTCTAGATTAAAGCCCCACTTCTAAAGCATGAAATATGTAATAGAAGTTCTCAATGAAATGGTAATGATTAGATTATGAGACAATGATGACACAAGCAGACACATTTCATTGATGTAATTTACTCAAAGTGCTGCGCTGGTTGTGGTTGAAGCTAAAAATTCCTGGCAGCAAAATGAAATTTTAAGTTCAGACCAAGCAGTCTTGCATGGTAAGGCTAAAATTCATTTGTACTTTCATGCTCTCTTTGCTAAAAATTATTTTTAAAAAATCCCACTGTCACACAGTAACTACTGTGGAATGCTCTGAGTGGTGGGGACTTTCCCACTTCTGTGTGTATGCAGCTGGTCTGGGAGCTGCACTTGGTTATAGCTCAGCTCTGCAAGGCCCTGTTCTGTTTTCTGCTAAAGACACAGCGCAGCTGAGTCTGGTTGTGAGGAGTGATGTTTTTGGATGAGAATACCTTATAAACCTAGCCTTGGCATGCTCATTTTTCAGGTGTTTTCAATATGTATGATATTACAGGTGATGTTAAAATAAAGTTGAGGGGTTGTGCTTTATATGAGGTAAGAAGTAGAACTACCTTGGGGTGATTGAAAGATGACCACTGCGCTTCATGAACTAACTGGAAGTGCAGGTGGTTCTTGCCAAGAGGGGAAGAGGGTGTGCTGTGGAGCAAATTAGCTGTTGTTCTGTGGACACAGTTAGTAAAGGAGCAGCATTGTTTTTCAAGTAAATGTTGGGAAAGAAACAGCCATGACGAGAAGCTATCTAAATCCTGAAGGTGTGTGCTCTGCTGTTTGTGTAGATGACTTAGTTCATAGCCTTGAGGCTGACTGCTGAAGTAGAATTTACTCGATTTGTCAGAAAACTCTCTTTGGGTCCCCTGAGTGTTTTGGTTTACTTCCACAACAAAGGAAATACAGACTGAATAGTCTCATATGTTGCCCTCTGAGAGTATTTTGCTGTTGGAAGACCCTGCTTTGCCACATTTGAAGAAATGAAGAATGACTAGAGCTTAAGATTGTATGATTCCAAGTGTCTGGAGGAAATCCTCAGCTGCACTGTTAATCACAAGTATGAACAGGCAATTCTTAGGAAGTCTTAGCTGAGTTTTGGAGTCCCTTAAGGTTTCAACAGTTATCTTTTTATTGATTAAATCTTTGACTTTCAGTGGTACCTGTACTGTAAATTGTAGAAATCTCAAGCTGAGAACTTAATGTTGTGGTGTGGCGATGGTGTGGTCAGTACTTACAACAGTTGAAAGAAACCCAGAAGTTCATGCTCCTGGGGGTTTGTGCTCTAAAAATAGAGATACAGTTTGCATACATAATGGATGATCAGAAGATTTGCTGCTAAGCAATGTAGTTAGAATACTGATGCCTTTAATAGCATTTTTCATCTAATGGTTAAGAAATAGTGGATTTGATATGAAGTACTTCACTTTTATAATCTGTCAGTGGCTTAAAACGTAGTTTGTAAAGCACTTACCTCAGATAAGATTTGAGAAATACATTTTCTGGTAATTAAAGCAGGCATTGCACTTCTCTATCATACTTTTTCCTTCTGGTGTTCTTTGGAATTGTGCCCTCTTAGTGTATCTCATAATCCTGGCTCTGCACCTACAACACAGAAAACTAAAATGTCTTTTAAGTGGTATAAATCATTTTAAATTTTATTTTTTGGTGTGTACATATAGTACTTGAAAAAAAATGGATACTTGCAGTCTCAATGCTTTCACTCTTGACATTTAGATTTTAATACAGGCCTGTTAGGTACCTGAGGAGTTTTACACAGAAGGCAGCAGTGAACAGTCTGTTCTGAACCAAGGCAGATAACACACTAATAGCAAATCCAAGACCCTTGAGTCTGTGGGTTTGAGTACCCTCAGTCAGCTTGGTCTCCTGGCCTCCCATATGAGATGCAGTTGTAGAACATAATGAAGTAATGCTGATGTTCCAGGTCACCAGCAACTATTTCAATACCTTTTTAGCACAGAGGCTTTTTTAATAATGTTTACTTGATGATTTCCAAGAACAGCTGAGAATTTTTGCAGCAGGCATAACTGGTCTGGTACTGTGAAATTGAAAAGGGTACACAGAGATACTGGACTCTGCAATAGTTCATTACTTTTCTGGTTATAAAACTGAATTAGTAAGAAGAGAGTTCAACCTGTCACAACTTATTACAGGGATGTTTTCCATTTCATTTTATTGCTCTTTGAGGATTTAATTTCTCATTCCAATAATACAGTTAATTAGTTGCAATGTCTCCCTAAAACCAAGTCACAGTCTGTGTTTTGCTTTACTGAACATTAGGCTGGTGCAGTGTAGTAGTGGAGGAAAAAACCCACAGAGGATACACATGCCTTTTATTTAAATTGTATGCACCTGTAGTTGACAGATACTGACATTAAGTAAGCTTTGAGTTGACTGATAATCATGTTTGCATGCTTATAAAAACTTAACTCTCTGGAGCCAAGTGTTATGGCTGGAGATGTACTTGTTACTTATCCAAATGAAATGAATGCATTTTCGCTAGGGACTCCTATTAGCTCAACCCACAGCAAATGTATTCAGAAAATTGTTCTGTTTGTAATCATAACTGTATTTCAAGAATCAGAATCACCACCTTTGTATCAGGGTGGTGTTTCATTGTATAGGTTTGCTAAAAGATGCTGAGGCTGGATTTTGTTCATCACTGCTTAGACACAGAGCAACACAGGTCTTATGTTCCAGCAAAGGAAGCTGTTCATCTTCAATCTCAGAGATCCCAACCAATAAAACTTGAAGTGGTTTTAATAAATGAGCAAGTGCCTATCCATCAGTTTTGCCATGGCAACTGTTTGTAGCCCATGATGAATATGACAGTTTAAAGTAGCTGAACTGAGTGAAAGAAAAGGATATCCTACCTTATATCTAAGTTAGGGTACAGCCTACAGACTGGCAATAAGCTGATTGAAAATATGGTGAGGAGTCTTGAATCAGATGCAGACTTCCTTTCTCCTCTCTCTGGTTACCTGTAAAAACCTTTTTTCTTCAGGTTAGCCTTTGGGGAGCAACATGGTTTTGAATTAGCATAAACTTCTTATCATACTATACATTATGCACTAAAAATTAATAATCTAGGTAGTTTCAAATTGATTTGTTGTCTTTAAAAAAATTATCAATATATATGCATTGTTTCAGTGTAGATAAGAAAAATATCTTTCACATTCTTTAATGCAATGCTCTTTCTCAAATGCATCTTTCCACTCTGTGTTTCCTGCAGGTGTTCCGCAAGGATCTCATTAGTGCCATGAAACTCCCAGATTCTCACCATGTCAACCCTGATGAGTATTACATCTTTGCGGACACATGGAAACAAGAATGGGAGAAAGGGGTTCAGGTTCCAGCCAGTCCAGAAACTATTCCACAGCCTTCTCTCAGGTATTGGTGATCAGACGTGGATCATGTGCACAAAATGGCAACTCAGAGAAGATGGTCTCTCAAAACTAAGTTGTCTAAGTGCAGTCAGCTTTTCTCTGTTGGTATGTTTAAATCTTCAGTGTAGCAGCCTTCAGGCATATTCTTAAACCACACAAGTGCCTATTTGGAAAATATTTCTGTGGTGCTTCAGTCCAGATCTCATTCTGTCTGCATGCTGTTACAGTATCTACATTGTGAGTGTAAAAAGATCTTTTTTCCTCAGTCACATGGTGCTATGGATTAAAAGCTGTTTTGTATTTGAGTATGGGGAGTTGAATAAATTAAAAATAAACCCGTATCTTATGCGTATTACTTGAAAGGTTTCCCTACACAACATGATGATATAGAGCACTAGGCATGCAGTAATCACTGATCCCTGGTAAAATTACTCATTTTTTAATATAATCTAATTTTGTTTATTGTCAGTGTTTTAACCCTTTCTACCTCTCCTCACCACAGTTGGCTGCTTAACATTATAGAAGTTCAGAGATCTCGGATTCTGGAGATAGATAAAGAATCTTGTGTTCTCTCACACTGTGTTTAGACTAGGGAAGCATAGCACTGTAGTCCTGCAGCCCTTCCTGGTGGAAACAAAGCGTGTTTCAACACAGAAAGGTTAATGCCAGTGTGGTCTTCAAGACAAAGATAAATGAATTGTCTGGTGAAAGTGCTGAGCCAGCATAATTTAATTTCCACTGAGACTATTGTCAGTACCAACTTATTAAAAATAAGTATATTGCAGTTCATACCAGCAGTATTATATTAGAGGACAAAAAATTGCTGTAGATTTGGCTGGACCAGAGAAAAGAAAAACTCACAAGAGAATTAGAGGAAAAAATGAGCAGGATGAAGGGGGATGAAGAATGACAGAAGGACATTGTTTGTGCTAACATTAATAGTCCACATTGTCCAGTCAGAATTACATAGGATACAGCTTGACAGCTGCCTCCTCTTTCTTCGCTGCCTTATTTTCTAGAGTTTTTATCTTTTTCTTGTCCTGTGGAGAGTCAGCTCCAGAAAGCATGTAGAGCTGCTCATGCATGGCACTGTTCCATTCTGTATCTCTCTGGCTTCCTTCCACATGGAGGGCTTTTTGCATTGAATTCAGAGAAAGATTGAACTTTATCTAGTTAAGATATTCTTTCCATTCCAAAATTAAACCAATCAAACACTGAGTTTTATCTCCAAAAACACTTGAAAGGTTGAGAACACAAGTCTTTTTCTCCCTTGCTTCTTGGATGACTATTCCCCTTTACATTTTTGCTTGGCATCAGAATGTTTCTTGCATAACAAAAATAACGTATCTGTAATGTGGATAAGGTGTCACTTACAAAATAAGGGTAGACTGAGTATCCCAAATGGAGAGCAAGGATTTTTCCCACACACATACAGACACTACAGTAGAATAAATTAAGCTTTCGTGAAAAAGCTGGTATTTTCAAGAAATCGGTTGGCAAGATTTCCTTATATCATTTAGGAAGAATATAGGACAAAGATTGTATTGGTTTTGTGCATAATACTTTCTGTGGGTTTCAGAAACAGTTGCTTTGTTGTACTAGTAGCATTTGTTAAATTGAAATCATATGGACAGGCTTACATTTTAGAAAGGGTTCTGTATATGTAGTAAACCTTGGAACATTTTGGGTGAAAAAATGACATTTACAGAATCCTGTCTCCCTGGGCTGACTATACTTACTGGCTAGTTTAAAATACGTGAAACCCCAGCTTTCTTTGCACTTACAGCAAATATTTTATGTCTTTCAAGGATAGGTCTTAAAAAGCTGTAAGTTTTTCCTTTTTTTTTCTTTTCACTCACAGGGTTGTAGCAGAAAAAGTAAAAGAAGTACTGTATACACGACCCAGGAAATACATCCACTGTTCCAGCCAAGAACCTACAGAACCAGGTTACATCAACATTTTGGAACTAGCAGAATCTGTGTGTCGCTATGACTTGGATGACATGGACATCTTTTGGCTCCAAGAACTAAATGAAGAGCTTACAGAAATGGGTAATTCTACAACACGTTCTCATTTTAAAAGCTGCACTTAATTTCTGCTGTTTGAATTGTAGTCTGTTATGTAAGGTCTCTTAAAGATTGCTGAATGAGAATAGAATGGAAATGCTAAGATAAATAGGAGCTAAAAAGTAATTACTTTCTTGATCTGTTAATGCTTTATGTTTTACCTGTTTTGCCTAAAAAAATCTTGAAAATCATCTGCAACTTCTGCAGACTGAGGCAGGAGAGAAAAAGCCCACATTAGGTGGAATTAATTTTAGGACTTTCAAAAGTTAAAGATTTTATGTAGGGAAAGCAGATGTTTCCACTTCTTGAACTTGGAACGTATCTACAAATTCAGAGTTCTGAGGAGCTTGCATGCTGGGTTCTCAAGAGAGTAATTAACTTTCACACATGTTAGCCCATTCAAAATCAGCTAAGTAATCTTTCTTTTGCCATGCAAGTTGTGGATATAGAGGTCTATGAGTGGGAGTGGGCCATGGAAAATATTAGAATTATCACTGGAATAACTGAACTGTGGTGGAATAGCCTGTGTGGCTACTATTCTTCCATGGGTGATCGTAGGTCCTTTAGGAAGGACAGGTTGCCATCTCCTGGATTTACTGTTAATAAAATAGGAAGGACCTGTAAAGAAGTGGCAATCAATGGCAGCATTGTCTGCAACAGCAGTAAAATAGTGGTGACTGAGATCTGGAGTTCTACTGGTCCTGGACTTCAGGACACCACCTAGGTAACAGGTTTCTACCTAGGTAACAGGGTGGGATCCAGGAGGCAGCTCTGAAGGGTGGAATTACTGAAGAGAGCTAGCAGGACTTTACAGTGTCCTCCAAGCACAAGAAAGTTCCAGTTACATTCAGGAAAATGAGTAGATGTGTTGGGAGACTGGTTTGATGAAGTACAGAGTTCATGACTGAGCTCCAGTGCCAAAGGATGCTCATAAGTAGAAGCAAGGACAATAACTTCCCAGGTATACAGGAATGCTGTTAGCAAAAGCTGTTAGCTCTTCAAGGAGGCAGGTCTCCATCCATGGAGATTTTCAAGATATGACTACATGTATCTCTTGAGTAACAGCCTTTCTTAGATTTCCTATTGAGTCTGCTTGGAGCCCAGACAGAGGCTGAAGCCCTCTGTAGGACCCTTCCCACCTGAATGATTCAGTAATTCTTTTAATTCAGGCAATGAAAAAGTATTAGGGCATGGGAGGAGAACACTTTAACTGTCCCTGTTTATTGTTTGTAACAAGGTATCACAATTAGTAGCAATAGTTAAAATATTAACCTCTGCAATGAAAGTTACAGCATTTGAAGCCCAGGGTAAATCATAAGCTGTGAACATCATGATCATTTTTGAGCAAGGATTTTGATGAGATGCAGTTTGGAGATGTCTTGTAGCTGTGAACATCATAGGATTTCTTATGCAGTGCATGTCCTGAAGCTGCAAGCTGAGGGCCAGTCTCATAGCAAATACTTTTAAGTGGTCCTGCTTATGCTAAGTTTGATTAGTGGTGAGTATATATAGTGTGTGTAATATAAAAAAATCAGAAAAATAAAAGCACTTTTCATAATCCTCATGCTTTGAGCACTACATCACAATAGACTTAGAGGTACTGGGTGGTACAACTTCTGTATCATTATAAGATAGGAAGTATTCTTGATAAGTTTTATTTCCTAAGGCATTAGTCTTCAGAAGAACACAGTTTGTGATTTTTAGATTTCATTAGTGTTTTGTAAAATTACAGAGGTGCTGGAAGGGTTGTATGAGAGCAGTTACAGCAACTGCTGTCTCTCCTTCTGCAGTGTTTTTTTTCCAGGCGCAACCTTGTGGTTTGTGTAAAATTTTTACTCAAGTAGGAGTTCTGCTTGTATTTATAAAACAATGTAATAATTAGTCTGTGAGTAAAAAATGTTGTCTATTTTTATTTTATTTTTAGATGCTGTGTCTACTGCATTAGTTGCTAGAAGTTGTCTTTTTTTCTCTTCCTGCTTCTCTGACTCAGTTCCTCCTCTGACTGTCCTCTAATTGCTCTTTCCTTTCTCTGTTGTAGGATGTGGGCTCCTGGATGAGAACACAATGGAAAAGACAATTGAAGTGCTGGAGAGGCACTGTCATGAGAACATGAATCACGCCATCGAGACTGAAGAAGGGTTGGGCATCGAATACGATGAGGATGTCATCTGTGATGTGTGCCGGTCCCCCGACAGTGAAGATGGCAATGACATGGTGTTCTGTGACAAGTGCAATATTTGTGTCCATCAGGTTAGTGCCCGCAGAAATGTTGACACTATCCTGTGGTCTAAGTTTACCCAGGCAAGTGTGGAATTTGAACAGGTATTAAATGTCAAGTGGAGGACTTTGTGGTTTTCTACATATGAAGGGTGGTGTGATACTGAGGTGAATTTTTGGACTGTAACAATTACAGTAGGTTAAGTGGCCTAACATAGTTAGTAAGTGGACAGCTACAATCTAACAGGAATGCAAAATGTGGTTTTGGGACATGCAGGTATTTCCTCTGTGACTGTAAATAATTTTTTCCCCTATTAGTAAATCTGCTTTTGGAGATAAACAGGACAGGAAGTACTGACTTGCCCGTTTGTGAGAAATCTAAAGATCATTTGTTTCAGACCAATTGTTTTTTTTTTTCTTTACTGATTAGTTATTTAGTCAGACATAGGCTGTCCAGATTTAGCCATCTGGACCCACATATAGGCACTTTAACAGAGTGATCTTTTTCAAAAGCCATCAGCACCTGCAAAAACCATGGTCTCAATCTGAATGGTGCTCATGTTTATAGTGTTTCAGATGTAGCCAAGACTTTGCACTGCCTGAGCTCAGCATAGTCAGGTAAAGCTATCCTTATAATCAGAGAAAGGGGTATGAATCCTGTGGTTTCTGTGCATGCTATTCTGGAAAGGAGTCTTGCTATAAACTGAAAAGAGACCAAGAAAGTTCTTTTATTTTTAATGTATTTTTGTACTGACTGCAAGTAGTATTTGGAAAACATATCTGGCTGAAAAAATACCTGTCACCTCCCTGCACACAGTGGGCTGGCTTCCAGCCCAGCTGCTTTCCTGACCTGAGTCCCCCTGTGAAGCAGCCTGTGAGCCTGAGTTGGCAGTAAGGTGGCCAGTGACAGGAATATGGCTGGCAGCTGGGCTGCCTGCTTCAGTCCTTGCTTGTGCCAGTTGAGGAGCAATGATGGATTTGCAGTCAAAGGCTCATGGTTGTCTGCTGACTGCTGAGCTCGAGCTGATGGTCTGCTGCCTCCTTGCCCCTCACTCTTCCCTGTGCTGGACCTGCCTGAAACAAACTAGAGAGTATGTCTGGGCTAGAGCTAATCCTAACTATAACAACAACTTATTTCATTTTTAATCTGGATCAGCTTTGGTTCAACAAGTAGCCTCAGGTCTGTTTGTCATCACACTGTTTGGAGGTGGAGGGGAGGAGGAGTGTGAGAAAATTCCTCCTTCATGGTACCCTGTTGTGCTGGCTCAAACACGTTGTGAAATTAATGTTTTAGTAGTCTAGGCATCCTTTGCTTATCAGTTAAAATTAGAAAATAGTGTCAGTCCATTTCCAACACCCTAGATATGATCTTAGATGTAATGCCACTTCTGCTGTAGTAGTAGAATTCTTGTGGGAGTATGCCACTGAGGAGGAAAAGAACGCTTGTAAAATTTGGATTGCAGCTCCCCCTGTTGGGCTTTTACACGAGTTGTCACATCAAAAAAACATTTAGGTTAGTCAGCCTTGCCACATTTAATTCAGGAAATCCCCCTTCTTACAAGCCTGACATAAATGTGCAGTGTTTTATGATATTGTTTAATATCAAATACTGAGATCTTATAACCAGAAGGCTGGGAATTTTATACTAGATTTAATCTGAAATAATGGTTTCTCTCTTGGATTACTTGACTCATTTTAAGGTAAAGAAATCACAGAAAGATTAAGTGAAGGCCAGACTGTGCCCTTACTTTTTGAAAGCTTTGCTCTGTGTGAATATGAATGCTTGTGTGTGAAATAATTTCAGCACAGTGATTCCAATATCTGTTTTTCTCCAAGGCTTGCTATGGAATCTTAAAAGTACCTGAAGGGAGCTGGCTGTGTCGTACCTGTGTCCTGGGAATACATCCTCAATGCCTCCTCTGTCCCAAAAGAGGAGGTGCCATGAAAGCTACCAGGACAGGGACCAAGTGGGCACATGTGAGCTGTGCTCTTTGGATTCCAGAGGTAAAACCCTAATTTCTCTCCTGTCCTCCTCCTTCTTGTCCAATCCTCTGCCATTTTACATTCTTATGATTTGATTACATAACACTGGGCTTTATTCTGATAGGCTTGCTCAGTCTGGGAGAGAGTCCAGCTTGTATTCTTATTAATGAGTCACTTCATCACCTCCATTTACTCAGCAATCACTTCTTGGTGTCATTATGGTATCTGTGACCTGCTAGAAAGGGTGACTGATATAAGCTGTATCTTACATCTGGAGCTTCCATTGTCTCTCATATATTTTGATGAATTTGTGTGCTCAGATACATGTGTAATGTGCAATAATACCTCCACTTTTTTCAGAAGGTAGGTTTGTTTGTTTGTTTAAAGGTCACCTGCACTACATTATTTCTATAGGATGTATGCTGAGATTTGCAGCTAAAGTTTCTTTGAATTAAAATTTTTCTGAATGATGGCGAGATGAGAATTTTTATCTCCATGTTATATATACGTTATAAATAAAGGGTTTTTTAATATATCTGTGCATAACATATATGGAAAGTTTCATAAGGAAGTTGTACACTTCCTCCTCCATTTTGAATCAAGTTTAGCATCACAGTGTACTTCTTAAAACAGAAAGTTCACTTAGGTATAGATGATGCTTGTGTTTAATTTTGCACTTGGAATATTTATGTTTTATTTCTGGTAAGATTCACAAATCTTATGGTGGGTGGTTTAATGTGAGACAGTAGCCAGATCTGTCAGCACCATGAAATCAAGGATACAGTATTTTCTGAATCTTCTGCTCCCAAGTGCAGACAGGCCTGATGTGTGCACAACTTTGAGGAAGATGTTAAGATTTTGGTTTGGTTTTTTTTGACTTGGTAACCGGATATAACGTGTAATTCTTAGTTGTCTCAGGCGTATGTATCTGCTTCTTAAGGACATTATCTTTGCAGTTGCACTTTTCCTTTCAGGCCTACTCGTAGTTTCTGTCACGTCTTTCACCTTGAAGGAGAGAAGAGTTGATAAAAAAACCGAAAATATTTATTTTAAAAAATCACTTCACCTCTTGTGCTTCTGAAGTGTCTTGACTGGCTCTCCTGGCTCTGAGCTGACTGGTTTTTCAGCATGGGGTTGCCTTGCTGTTCACATCAGCAGAAGAGGAACAGTGAGGTTTGGGAAGGAGGTGATGGCTGGGCAGGAAGCACACCCTGGCTTCCTGCCTGTCAGTCTTCCTCTGGCTGAGGAAGAAAAGCTGCTGGGAGACACCCAGAGTGGGAAAGCTTGAATCCAGCTGTTTTCACAGCCCATTCAGTGATTCCAGGTTTTGGACACCTCCTCCTTTCCACACCAATGCAAGTGTGTCAGGCATAGTGAAGAGATGGCACATGCCTGCAGGCATGAGAAATGCCTCTTGGATCCATTCTCTCGGACTTGTGTGTAGTCACTTGTAAAACAATTCAGTTACCAGAGAAGCCAGGGAAACCCTTTGTAAATATCTACTAAAATGGCAGGTCAGTTCCTGTCTGGAGTGGCCTTATGTGCTGTCTGGGGACAAGAAAGACATAGAGTTTGAAGACCCAAGGATGGATCCTTTAGAGGAGAATGTGAATTCTCATATGTCTATTTTTTTTCTTCCAAGGTACTAGCATGCTGGAACTCCCTAAAAGAAACATAAATTATAAAGTCACTGGTATTTCTTCTTATGGCCCTAAAAAAGTGGAGCAAGGCAGAAAGCAGGGAGGAAGGGGCTGTAAACACGTCTGTCTTGTGGCAAAAGGTTCAAAGAGGCTTCATGAGTCACCAAGTGTAGTCTAGCATTGTTGCACTCAATTGTACCAGGTATTTTCCTGCATTAATTCATTCAGCACCGTCTTAAAATCTTTTTTCTTCCCTGCCTTCCTTGTGAGTCAATGTTGTTTAAAGGCTTTCTTTTTGCTCTTTTGACTGATTGGAACGATTGAAGGTTTTTACTTTCCAAAGTGTACTCGGTTTATATCCTTATTTTCTTCTGCTTTACTTTGCTTTAGTGTAAATGTATGGTCTATTTCATGTTTTTTTAAAAGGTGTTCTTCTAAATTAGAAAAAAAAAAGGAAACACTGATATTAGAAAACCTGTATTGAGTGTTTTGAAATTCAAGGTGTTTCTCTGCCTTAGATAACCTATTACAGGTTTGTCCTCTGCTAGTCAATGTGGTGTTAGCTGAAGCAGAAAGCAATAACCCCCCTGGCTGTAGAGGAAAGATAAAATTGACTGTCCTGAGCAGCTGTTGTGAGTGGCTGTGCTCAAGCCACTGGGCTGCCCTTCCCAACCACCGATGCAGATCCTTGTGTACTGGTGCAGCTCCTGGTGGCACAGTTAGCAGGGAAGCAGAGGATAGCAGGGTGATTGATCATGTGCATAACAGTTGCAGATAATAGGCTTCAACAAGCCATTGTCTTCACTCTTTCCCACTCTTAGAACTTCTTCAGAGTATGGCAGTCAAGATGTAACCTGATGCAAGGTTAAGAAATGGAGAAAATGACTACGTGTTATGGCAGATGGATCATTTCTGCCTTGGAATGGGAGTTCTTGGGGAATGAAAAGGTTGGCCTCTGCTCTCTGAATCCCTTGTGAGCAGCAAAGTTCAAACGGACTTTGCCTTGACTCCTCTCTGCAGAAACATGCAGGTGGCACAAGGCCAGTATAAATAAATTGCACCTGACTCTGTAAGTGCCTCTTTGTGCTTTTACAAAATGGGGTAATATCAACAGTCAGCATTACAAGCTGAATGAACATTATTTCCTATAGAAATGTTTCCTGACCTTATAAGGCTCCTCTGGGGAAGGAGCAGGGAGAATATTTAAGGGGGGCAGAGAGGGACAAGGAAAAGGTCTGTGTCAATTCCCAGCTCCTGCTGGGAAGCCCAGTGGAAAGCTGATATTACTCAGTCTCCAGAAAAAAAGTCATTGCAGATTCTGGTTTCTTTTTGAAAAGAATATGGGCAACCTGCCACATTGATACAATCAATCCCTTAATTCCTAAGGGAAGTCTTGTCTCTCAGTGTAGGGGTAACAGTCAATCTTTGTATGATACTGTTTCAGAAATACCTGTGCACCTTGTAACCAGCTGTTTTGAGCATGGTCAAGTTAGGTTCATGAAAGGTCCTTTCCTTTTGGAAGCAAAAAAGCTACATTTGATGATACTGAAGGGTGCTGGCTGTGATTTTGTTGAACTGCTCGGGCATTGCAGGGACAGTCTTGTCACTTTTCCACCAATTTATAGGAAGGCCACAAGAGGGTGAATTGTTAGTCACGTCTTTCTCATGAGCACATCATGTATTGCCTGACTTTTCTTCTTTAAAACCTAAATCTTCTGAAGCATTTCAGTGTCTTCCCAATGAAGACTTTTGGAAATGCCATGCAGCCAGTTGACCTCAGTATATTCCAGAAGATGTGGCCTTGCACTTGGCAGATCAGAGAGGGAAGTACTGTAACAACATTATCTTATTTGAGTCAATTTATATCATTAATTCATGAACTGTTGGTCAACTTTTTTTTTCTTTTGTGGAAATAATGAACCGTGTAATCTCTTGCAAAGCTTTTTTCTTCCACCTACTTAAATGGTCCTTAAAGCAATGCATGATAAGGAGAGAGTAGCAGAAATATCTGAGCATAGCAACTGTGACTTAGCACTGCTATCTTTGGGTGAGTCTACCCCACTGAGGAGGTCTGCTGAGACAAAGCTTTTCATCCTTAGGGATTAAACAGATTTTAAAATGAATATGTGCATCAAGTGATTGATGATGTACCCCCAAAGGGAAGCTAGGAAATTCAGCTTTGTCTCCTGGCTCTTGTAAAGTTGCCAGTTCAATTATCACATGTTAAACTAATTCATACAACCAGATTTTCCTGGGTATCTCTTACCGTAGAGTTAATCTATGAAAATTACTGTAACGTAATGCTCTTGAAATTTTCTAGAAAAACAAAATAATTGTTGTTCAAATCTCATTCTCAACTGCTTTTTTAAGCCATCAGCTTTCTTCTGGCCTCATGGTGCCATGGAGCATGACCTAGGAACCTCCTTTCTTTGAATTCTTAGGTTTGACCCCTTTGAGAAGAAGCCCATATTCCCACCACAGGGAATACAGGTCTGCTCTATTCAGATGAATTGCTTTTAGGAAATGTGGAGAGCTTCCTAGCTAGTATCAGCATAGTGGTTTTGGTTCAGCCAGGTAGCCCTCTAAGGCACACAACTGCTGAATTCAAAAAGTGTTGTAGAAGTGTCAAAATCCAAGCTTTTGGAGACTGGTGTTCTTGGGACAGTTATCCCACTGAAATCTTCTGCTATGTGCCATTCTCATACTGACCCAGTTCTGCATGTTAGTCATTCAGAGCTGGCCAAGTTTTTGTTTCTGTGCTTGGATAAATCCTATCAGGAGTGGCTCAGGGATGCCTACAGATACAGATATATCTGTTTTGGTTTCCAAATCATAGAGGAAATAATTTTCCTGTATAGACAACAGGCAACTAAGAAATTTCTATCACAATGGATATGTGGAAATCAATACAACAAAGAATAGGAAAAGTTATTCTGTCTATATCTGGGTTTTTCTCCTTTCTTTTAGTAATATCTATAATCTGGTCTACCAGAGACAAATTGATCATCCAGACTAAGTCTGTGAAAACTAGCACAAGACATACATCCTGCTTTGCAATAAGAGAAATTTGTTGTATTTTTTCTCAAATTATGTTTGATACAGTCCATAGTCCATTAGGATTATCTCTTGCAGTGGGAGTGCTCAGTGGAGAGGCAGAGCTGGAAAGCAAGGCTTTTCTTGGCTGCTGACTGATAGACCTGGTTCTGTCCCAAATCTTGAGTTGACAGATGTAGATACCATAGCAGATCTAGGGATTTTATAGAAGGAACTTTGTAGGAAAATGTTCCTGTTTTGTTCTGAGGGGCTTGTATTTTGGCACTTTTTAAGTTAGACCTGTGAAAGCAGCACAGAGGAAAAAAAAACAAAAAAAAAAAAAACAAAAAAGCCCAAACCACAAGGAAATGGAAGTAAACTTCAGTATCTCTTGCTGCAGTCTCTCAAGTGATAGTGGTTCAGGAACGATATTCCCCAATTTCATGTTCCCACTGAAGCACTTCAAACCATGCATCACTCCCCCCTCCCTTGCAGCAGACTGGAGAGGGGATTTGGAGGCACAAATGGTAAGGATCATGGATCAAGATAAGAACAATTTACTGGAAACGGCAGTGAAATAAGAAAAACAAAGAAAAAGAAACAGTAAGAGCTACAATATCAGTAACAGAAGGAGCCAGCCCTACCCGACCACTGGCTTCACACCACACTTACCTGACCAGAAGAGAGCCCTTCCTGCCACTCTCAAAACGATGTGAGCTGGTATAGAATAACCTCTGGGTCCCAGCCATGCTCCCTCCTGGCTACTGCAAAAATGACCCTTGTCCTGGCTGTAACCAGGGCACTGGTTCATAACAAGGGCCTGCTGTAGGAGCCGCAAATGTTTTGAATAATTGCAACTCTGAATCACCAGTAAACTGATCGTATTCCACACTATTGTCTGCATGTGGGATTTTTTGTGGTCCCTTTCTGAGAAGTATGAGCGCATGGAGGTCTTGCAGGAAGAGAAATGAATGGATGGCTTTCTTCTTCTGGTAGAAATGGAGAGCTTGGTTTTTGGGGTTTTTTTCCTTTGATAATGTTTTCTACACTGCTGTTTTTCTTTACAGGTTAGTATTGCTTGCCCAGAAAGGATGGAGCCAATCACAAAGGTGTCTCACATTCCACCAAGTCGATGGGCTCTAGTGTGTAGTTTATGCAAACTGAAAACTGGTGCTTGCATTCAGGTATGTGCTTGTCCCATAGTGACTCTGCAGGGGTGAATCTGTCAGAAGGGCAATTTTGGTTTTGCATTTTGTTCTTTCTGTGTTCAGAGATGCTTTACAATGGAGATGACTGTTGGATAGATGTCTCCTTCTTCATAGCCATTTGCTATCAAATGAGTTGACTGGACAGAGGTTTAAGAATTAGTTTGGGTTGCTGCCTTTTGAATAAGGCCGAGGTGTTTAAGAGCCACTACTATGTGTATCAAAGATGGACAGAAAACTCCTTCCACTGAACATGCTTTGCAAACAAGAAAATACTATATTGGGTAATACCAACTTCAAAGGAATCAATATTTTTAAGAATGTGTAGGAAGTTGGTTTTGGTAGGGATGGATTTTCACGTAGTTGAGGTAGTTATGTCCTTTTTTTCTGGTTTGCTGCTACTGTTAGTAATTGGGGCTTTTTGTTTTGTTTTGTCTGCAGTGCTCCGTGAAAAGCTGCATCACTGCCTTTCATGTCACCTGTGCCTTTGAGCATAGCTTAGAGATGAAGACTATCCTGGATGATGGGGATGAGGTCAAGTTCAAGTCGTATTGTCTAAAGCACAGCAAGAACAAACAGAATTCGTTGCCTGATGTTGAGGAGCACCCCAAGAGCGTGTCAGAGCAGAAGCAAACAGAGAGTGAGAAAACGAGCCTGCGAGCCCAAAAACTCCGAGAACTGGAAGAAGAGTTTTACTCACTAGTAAAAGTGGAGGATGTTGCAGCAGAGCTGGGCCTTCCTAAACTTGCTGTAGACTTCATCTACAATTACTGGAAATTAAAGCGAAAAAGTAACTTTAACAAACCATTGTTTCCTCCCAAGGAGGATGAAGAAAATGGCTTGGTGCAGCCAAAAGAAGATAGCATTCATACTCGCATGAGGATGTTCATGCATTTAAGGCAGGACCTAGAGAGGGTAAGAATTAACTTGTAAAGTTTTGAAAAACTATTTGCAGGTGAGCAAGGTCTTTCTTTCTGTATGAAAGTGAGAATGGGGAAAGCAAAGTGAGATGATTTCAAAAATAATAGTTTAAAACAAAAAGGTAAGGCCTTCAACTCCAATCTTTTGATATGCTGCACTGTCTGCCACAGACTTTCAGGAGCTGCCCTTCTCAGTCCAGTGAATGATCCAACGTGAAAGCAGTGCTTCCTGACTTGCTTAAAGGTTATTCCTTTATGTGTTTATGATGCATATTTTTATGCACAATGGACAAATTTGGTAATTGACTCTGTGACTTCAGCTTCAGTTGAGTAAATGTATAAAAAAAATGAGATTTATTTGACCCGCTGTAGTCGTAGTTAGTGATACAGATTAAATGACAAAAAAACGTTACTTTTATTAATAATAAAAAATAAGAGTAAGGCTTGCTACCACTTGGAGGCTGCCCTTTAGGTTGGCCTGTTGGGTAGGGGTCACCTGCAATTTTCAAGTGCCTAGAGGTAAGTAGTGAATGTGAAAAAGGTAATAAAATAAAATAGATATGATGAAGAGAGGGGAAGTAAAAGCAGAAGAGAGGTAATAGTGTTGTAAGAAAAGGGGAAACAATATTGGGAAGAGAGCAACATGAAAACACAGGAAGATTCATTATGATAGATTCAAGACAACAGTTAAACTGAGAAGTGCAAATCTTGGCTGCAACAATTTCAGATCTTTTCCAGGGTTGCTTTTGATATGGAAGCTTACTTTAAGAAAAAATTTAAAATCCATAACATGCCTCAGATGGAGGGTTGGTATTTGGGGGTGGGTTGTTTTTTATTTTTCAAGAAACCATGTCAAACTTTTTGTTTGCTAAATATTTGGTTTGCGCCAAATTTTGTTGAAATTGATGTACTTACTATGAGTGGAGGTGATTCATGATTTGAAATGCCTGTCTCCAAGATTCTGAATTTCTTGTGCCACAAGATTTTCTACTCTGTTATATCTTGGGATAAATATAAATTTGGGAATCTTGGAATTTTGTTTCTAGGTAAAGAGATTCCAGTTCTGAACAGATGGAACTGAGTGTTGGGGAAAGTATGTTTGGCAGATACCTTTCAATCAGCCCCTACACTGTTTCTGTGTTTTAAAATCACTTTTAGGTGTTTATCAAGAACTTTCAGTGTCTCTTCTTATTCTATTGCCTTAGGTGGAAATGTTGCTATTAACTCAAACAAGTAGTAGAAGCAGAATTATGTGGAACAGAATCAGAATGGTTTGGGTTGGAAGGGACTTTAAAGGCCATCTAGTTCCAATGCTTCTGCCGTGAACACCTTCCATGGGACCAGGTTGCTCAATGCTCCATCCAGTCCGGCCTTGAACACTTCAGGGATAGGGCTGCCACAACTTCTCTGGGCAACCTGTTGCAGTGTCTCACTGTTAACAATGTCTTCCTTACTTCCTTGTCTTCCCAATGTACACTTACCCACATTCAGTTCAAAAACATTACCTGTTTTTCTGTCACTACAGGCTCTGGTCTCTGTCTTTCTTATAATACCTTTTCATATAAGGAAAAACAGCAGTGAGGTCTCTCCAGAGCATTCTCCAGGCTGAACATTTTTTTTAATGCATAGTTAGGTATGTTCAGTAATATCCGCAAGAACTTTACCAAGGGATTCTGTATGTAATATTGTTCTGATTCTGCTGCTGATACGCTTTTTAAACTATGTCTGGATTTATTTTCCTATTGCCTGTTAAGTCTCCTGTTATTCCTCCGCAGGTAAGAAATCTCTGCTACATGGTAAGCAGGAGAGAGAAACTGAAGTTGTCCCACAGTAAAGTACATGAACAGGTCTTCAACTTGCAAGTCCAACTCATTAATCAGGAAATTGCTGCAGGTAATCATAGAACTGTAAAATATTTATAAATCCTGCCTGTATTTAACTAAAGCAGTGTATTCTCTTTTTGCTCCTGGTTAGTGCTTTTAACGTGTAAAAATGCCTTTAAGAATTTTCAAGTACATAGTCAATCTAAGTAGCAACACAGAAAGAACTCTGTAATCGCTTAAAATATTTACTTGAATATTTCTTTATTTTATGGCTGTTTCTAGTATATGCCTATTGCTTATCAGTGTGGCATCCAGATAGCAGAAATGAGCTGGTGGTGATCTCTAGGTTTCTGCAGCATGGGGTTGCTGGTCCGTGGCACTGGTTCCCCACAGCAAGCTCTACCCTGCTGGTTGGTTCTCCAGCTGAGAAAGCTTTTTTGCTTGTTGTCAGTAGTTGTTTCCTTCAGGCAAGAGAAAGAGTGACTGATGGGAATTGCTGCTGTTCTCATGTGCCTTGTGCACATCATGAGCAGCACAGATTTCTCAGCTTGCCATCTGCAGTTGCTCTCCTTCCTTCAAAAAGAGTTTAAGTACCCTGGATATTAATAGGGACTAGTATCTGTTTAGGAAGGCTGAGGTACCAAACCCCACTCTGCCCTTCACATTTACAGCAACTTTTTTAAATAAGGAACATAGTATTTGGAAAGAGGAAGAGCATATGCATACCAGTGTAGTTACTGGGATTTGTGAAATTAAGATCTCTCTGGTCTTTCAAGATACATACTTCACCAGTTTAGGGTGAAGACTTCGTGCTTTTTTTCTCTGCCCCTGAAACATGGATAGGTCTCATTAGTACTGATAACGGGTTTTTTTAAACTGTTTTAGATCAGACTAGTACTTCATGGAAGCAGTGGCACTCTGAAGCTCCTTGCTTTTGTGTAAATGCATTTTATTAGAAATGTCTACTAAGCTTATTTAATGTCTTTACAAATACAAGTGCTTTTTTTAATACTTACTGTGATAGCTTGCAGTGGGTGCTGTATGCATGTACTACCATAAACAACTCGTATGTTGAGGTAAAAAGCTTTTAAAGCTTAGAGAATTTTATAATACAAAGCAGAGAGTTGAACTAAGTTCAAATTGAAACTCGGTTTGAAGCATTGTTTTTTCTTTATCCAAAACTGAATGTGAATCTTTTTTACAGCTTTGTTGGAACGACTTCAGTCATATATCAAAACTGGTTCAATTCACTGGCTTAAAGCCCCGTAAAAAGGGCACACTGTTGTTTTTAATGGAAATATTTAAATGCTTACCTAAACTCCAAAGCGGTGGATAATTTGGAACGGTTTGGTTATCCCAATTTCTCCTTAGTGTCCTAAAATAATTTCACACTAATTATTTGCAAATGCTTCTTACTGTTGCGTGACCATATAATGGACTATAAAACTTGTTACGGATGACAAAAGAAATTACCCTTTTTAAAAAAGCCTTTTTTCTTTTTCTTCTGCTTCCTCGCCTCTTTCTCCTGTAGGCCATACTCTGACAAGTGCACTAGAGAACACACTGTTCTACCCACCTCCCAGGATCACCCTGAAGTTAAAAATGCCCAAATTAGCATTAGGAGACTGCAAAAATAACTCGCTGAAGCCTGGCAACAGACCGCTTTCCCCTGACAACAACAGCACTGTTTACAGCAAACGGAGTGTGCCAATGTCAAAGGAATCGTTTGAAATTAAAGCAAAATCTTATGCCAGGTATCAGCATGACAGCAGAAGTAATGGGTTGCTGGCAGGGATTGGCAAGCCTCGGAGCGAGGCAAAGGATTCTGGCTCCGCACAGCTGATGGAGTTTCACCGGGGCCAGCCATCCGGGAAACCTTTAGCGCTCCAGGCTGCTTTGCATGGACAGTCTTCCATCGGGAATGGGCGGGTGCAGCAGGAGAACTCAAGGCTGGTATCCAAATCCAATGGTCTGATGGGCAGGGCTGGAGATGTGAGCCAGAGAGACAGCTCCAGCCAGACCTCCTACGAACAAGAGTCTGTGCTCACAGCTCACTTGGCCAGCCAGAGTGGATTCCGAAAATCCACCATAGAACATTTCAGCCGGTCCTTTAAAGAGGCTACCAACAGTCTGGTGAGGACCACGGAGGATCTCCGGTGCTGTGAAAAGCCAACGAGAAGACTTGCAACAAAAGATCGCTTGTGGAGCAAGCAGACACTTGAAGGTGCTCCATACCAGGACAATGATGGGTACTGTCCTGACTTAGAGCTGAGTGACTCTGAAGCAGAAAGTGATGAAAACAAAGAGCAAGTGAGGTTAAGACGAAGTAGCTCAGAGAGAGAAAGCCCAAGTAAAGACTTTGGAAGAGACTGTCACAATAGAAACAAAAAGAATATGATATCTCACAGTTCGGTACAAAGGTGATTAGAAGCCCCCACGGGGTAATTCAGCCTTTATGTATTCCAGTGTACCAGTGCAAAGCTCAGCATCAAAAGGTTCCAGAAAATAGTCTAGGACCTATTTAGGAAGAGCTGCGGCAGGGGATGGGGAGGGGAGAGCAACCAGAGTAGTTTTGTTCAACTGTGAATTGGTTTGCAGTCTTTGCAAGGTTAGCTCAGTTATCCACAAAGCCATGTGGAAATGGTGTGTTTTATCAGAACGTAACATCTGGGGGAGCACAAAGCGGTTAATTGTGCAAAACTTCAGGAAACCGCTTCTGCCTTGCCAGTTTAAGTGCAAGGCACTGTGTTCATGAGGAGGCAGTCTCGTGGTGGTGGACAGGTTTTAAAGGAGTCCTTGCATTGCTCTAACGTGTTGCAAGAGACTGCAAATGGAGACACTGAAGCTGTGTTGTTACGGCACCTGCAGTACGGCTTTGATCCAGCAATGCACTTGCGGATGTGTGAGGATGTTATGCACGTGAAAAGTCCTGCTGGTTTCCCCCGGGAACGTTTGTGCTCAGATATCCAAGCACATGCTGGTGTGCTCTGCTGGATCAGGCCCAATGTGACTACTAAGTGACGATCCCCTTCAGGAGGCTTTGAACTGCAGTGGCGTTTGCAGGCTCCCTGCAGAGGGCAGAAGCAGGCGTCGCTGGCGCTGCCAAACTCGCTGACCTCTAGACGTGCCCCCATTCCCTGCTTTTGCTGAAGGTTGTGTTTCTCTTCACAATAATTCGCTTATTTTGTAAATATACAACTTCTAGTACTTCAGTTTTTTAATCACTGTACATAGATGCTTGTTGTGGGATGCACTTGTAAATATTTTACCCAGCTAACAAGTACAGATGGCTAATTTTGTGGATAGTGTTTACAAAAGTAGATGTACTACTTCAAAGAAAAATGCTATTTGACACTTACATTTAGGCAATCACCGGTGATGCCAGGTTCCTCTTGAAA
Organism: Trochalopteron elliotii; assembly: GCA_024734555.1. Classification (NCBI taxonomy): domain Eukaryota; kingdom Metazoa; phylum Chordata; class Aves; order Passeriformes; family Leiothrichidae; genus Trochalopteron; species Trochalopteron elliotii. The sequence continues at coordinate 4,914,040 of JANPWX010000052.1, forward strand.
CTGAGATTTCATATCCAGAGGTGTTTTTACCTGGTATTTTTAAAATCAGCTGAATTAGAAATAATTTTAGCTGAATATTTTTTCAGGTGCAAATTTTCAACCCTAGTTGCCTGAACACAGGCATAGGAGTCTTCTGGCATCTAGGTCTGTAAAATTTTAGCCAGTCATCATTTAGAGTATGATGGTTTAATTAAAAATGTTTTTTTTAATTGCTGAAAATCTACTATTTTATTACGCTGCTTTTCAACCTCTGAATCAGTTGCTGTTTCCCAGTCTAACACATTTTTTTTATGTCCTTTAAAATCAGTAGTTGTTAAATAGTGATTAAATTTCAGCCGGTAGTGACTGGGGAGTCAAGAAGGGAAGGGAATGAATCCCTTTCTGTTTGTTTCAAAGACAGGATTTTTGTTTGAATGCAAACTAACTTCTTGTTTTACAGATGGTGTTGTGTTGATCAACAAAGTGACTGCACTGTTTTCGTCTGAAATGCTGTACATTTCATAAACAGGCAACATCCTCTGTCCCCACATCACTGGCTGAAATGACCCCATAGGTTGTGTAGGGCACGTTGTACAGCTCTATTGAAGGTTCAGTTTTGTCTACAAACAAAAATGTGTCCCCCCCACAGCGTGAAGATGACTATGCAGAATCTGAACAGCAACTCTTTTTGCTTCATTTAGCAAAATGATGTTTTAATTTAGTTTTAATTTATTGCTTTTAGGCTGGGAAATGGCAACGATATTTGCAGATCTGTTTTAAACTTTGAAATATCCCTAGTTGCAATAGGACTAGCAGGTCAGGGGCTGGAGGACTCTTCAGTAGTGAAATAATAAAAAAAAATATACTTGGCCAATCTGCTCTGTTTGCTTCATGCATCTTAAGTTTTCTTTTGTTTGTTTGTTTTTTTAACTTCTTGTTTTTATGTATATTTGTGTAATTGATCTTTCTAGAGCTGTATCTTCAAAATTATTTCTTTTGGTGTAAATATGCAGTAGCAATTTAGGTTTCTACATATTTTATTTTTATGGGAAATGCTTTGTGTTCTAAGCCATGGGTCAATCAGAATAAGTAAGCAAATGTCTGTTCATTTGTATTCCAGTTCTGATTCTCTTAGTTCTCCTTCAATATTTATTAGTAATCCTCTCTCACTGGCCATGAAATTTTATGAAGCTTTTATTGGGAACACTTATCTGGGAGGTCAGCAAAGTGTTCATGTTATTTTGTGGCTGGAAGCATAGGACAGAAGAGAGGAAAAATGGTGCTTCAGCAAAACTCAGCATTTCTGCTCTTCTGGGGTTGTCAATTCAGTTGTTTCCAGTCTGGGCAATGGTTTTGCTAATTTTACATGATTTTAATAGACATATGAAGGAGCCCTTGGTTATGTAGTTCTCAAGTATTGTCCCCAAAGTGCATTTGCTAGTTTTTATTGTGCGTTCGGTGGCTAACTGTTTGAAGTATTACCTCTTAACCTTATTTGTCAATTTTTTGTTGTGTTTTTGCATTTTGTTTTATATATATAAATATATATATATTCAATTTTCCAAGATGGACTCAGTCTTTTTCAGATGTCCCCTTTTTACAAGTACTTTTTCATTAAATTATGAAACTGCTAACAATATTTTCATTGTTGTGATTTATTCAGGGCTTTACCCTCTGTGTCTGGCAGGTTGTAAAACTCATCAGTACTGTGTCCATCAGGAGTAAATTATTTCTGCAGATTCGGCAATACTTTACAAGTTAAGTATCCAGGAAAACTCTTCCCCTTCAGCCTCCCCAAAAAGAGTCGCTGAGCACTAATTTGCTGTGTATAGCAAATAGTGCAAGCCTGGCTTTTGTTTCTGCCTAGCTGAGCAAATGTAACAGACCATTTGCTGCCCTGGCCTCACTTTTCAATGTATTTGCTTATGCTGTAGTACGGCTGGTTTTCCCTGGTTGGACAAAGTGAGTTATAGAGGAAGAGCCGCAGCCAGGCCTTCTGTCTGATCCCTCTTCTGGTACCCCTGCAGACGTGCACAGCTGAACACTCACCAGTCTGTATGCAAAGGACAGAGTGGGGCAGGCAGGTTCCTGGGCTCACCTCGGCTTCATGTGGGGTTAACCCCACCTTTTGCTGTAGTTCCCCCTGCTCCCACAGGCCGGTGCTGTGAGGTGCCTTGCTGGCACAGAGGAGCTGCTCCCTGGACTGGAGCAGGGAAGGAGGCAAAATGAGAAGGTGGAGGGAGAGGTGCTGGGCTAGCGGCACAACTGATCCCATAGCATCCCTCCAGCTCTGACTGACTCTGCAGCTGGCAGCCTTCAAGAAGGATGGATGGGATTTGCAATGTGGGTGTTGCAGGCAGCAGTGACCCTCCTGCCTACAATGGGTCTGGCAGCAGCAGAGTGAGTCAGAACTGAGCAGCCAACAACACACTTGCGGACTTGCTTAAGGACTGGAGTGACTGAGCAGGTGGCCCCAGGTAGGCTGGAACTGCAGCTGGAGAAAGCTTGGGTGAAATGGAGCCCAAATCCCTCAGCTGAAAAGCCAACAGGAGGTAAAAAAAGGGGAAAAGGCAGTAAAGATGCAGACAGAAGAGAAGCACTAGGAAGAAGCATTAAGTGTTTGGACTGTCAGTTGTTTTTCAGGACCAGGATTTCTTCTTCCCTAAAGGCATCTTGCAACAGATACCAGCAACAGACTTCCTTGTTGTGACTTTCTGACTGGTGGCTTCTAATTCCCTCTCCATATATAGTCTGCTTGTGGCTGGGATGTGGGAAAAACAGGGCCAAGGAAGGAGATTGGTGTCCCCGTTAATTTGGAAGCAGCTATTGGTTTGTAGAGTCTTTTCAAATAATTAAATGTGCTTACTTGTTTATGGTAGCATGGGCCAAGGACTAAAGGGGGCTACATTGGTTCTGAGCACCATAATTTCTGCATTTATGTTGCTGCCCTAAAAGAAATGTTTCTCAGTTATAACTTGTGCATATCACTTGTGGAATGTTTTCTTTGCACCATGAATCCCAAACGATTGAAGGAGAAGTTACAAATGTTTGGCTATTAAATGTAAGCCTGAATCATTCCCTTGATTTTGATGTGGAACCTCTGGTGACCTGGCCTGGATGTACAGGCTGTACTGCAGACGCGTGATGTGGATCTGATACCTGGGAGGGACCCAGTGTTCAAAGCCTACCTCTGTGAGCTGTGAAGATAATCCAGTGAAACTACTCATTTTGATCGTTGGGAATTTGGATGATCCCAGTACTTGTAAAGGTTTAGCACTGCAGGGAATTGACACATCTATTAGGAAAACATGCTTTTGATGCGAATTAAGGAACAAAAGCTTCTTGCACAACCAGGGAGCTTGGCATGCAAGGGAAAAATACCGGGAAGGGCAGAGATAGAAAACAATGGAGTGCCTCAATGCTGCTTCCTTAGGAAAAAGTGAAGACACACAAGCTTCTGGGCTCTGGTTTCATGAGAGATGCCCTGCTACTGCTGCTTCTGAGCCTTCCTTTTACACCAGCTTCATGACTGAACACTTTTGCCAGTCCTGAGGTGAAACTCGGTGATGTGTCCCTCTTGCAGACATGGTTCTGGGATAATTACTGCAAAGCTCTGCTCCTAACCAAGTCAGTGCATCTAGTGGGATATGACAGGTGGATTAAAGTGACTGCAAGCACAGACTTCTGAAAGAAAATGTTACATAGCAGTTGGGTAAGTTGTTTGAAAATAGCGGATGTGCATGCCTATTTCTATTCCTTAAGTTCATCCCTCTGCAGAGAGCTTGGATAAATTTGTGTGACCATGTGACTGGAGAAGGAGAAGCAGCCTCAGCTATTTGCTCATTAGTTTCTCTGCCTCTGTGTATGCAGCTTCCAGATAATCGTTCTTTTTCCAGTAGGCCTCTTTTGTCTGGGACAACCTCCTGGATCCACCTTGCCCTGCCCTTTCTCTGGGATTCTTCTTTTGTTTCAGGCTGGGCAGACGCTCCCTGCCTTCCATTGCTTTCTCAGCAGCCTTGGAGCTGGGTATCTGCCTCGCCTTGGCTGCTTTATCTGATACACATTGTTGTAAATCTCTGGGTAGGCTCCATAATGACACCTTTATGGTTTCTTTTGGCTTAAACATCCTGAAGACATTTTTTCTGGTTTCTGTTGTTTTTCCTCAGGTGCTGCCCCACCCACCCTAACCTGAGGAAAGAGCACTGGGGAGCAGGACACAAGTTGTATTTTGACAATTCTGTAACAGTTCCAGAGCTGCTCTACTCACAAAATTGGTGGGTCAGTGTCCTGGGGAAGAATTTAAACTCAGCACAACAGCAACACAAAAGGAACGTGCCATAAAGAAATCTCCTGGCCATCTGAGAGCTCTTGGACTTGTGACAGACTTCAAGAGTAGTACCTATAAAAAGAAAAAGCATTATATGCCGTTTGGGAAAATGGCTCTGGTTATACCTCGGGAAGTGCAGGCCCTAGTGAGGGAACGAGTCATCTGACGGGGTAAAACGCCTCTGAACTAGCCCCACGCACATCACCTGAAACCTCGGTGTCTGGTTGCAGTCCTTTGTAGTTCCTTATCTCAGAAGGGTGGTGCTGAGTAGTTTGGGAACCCTGTCACTAGCATTTTAGGCTCCATTTGCATCTGGTTCAATGGAACCTGACCAAAGGCTTTCCCTCCTTAAAACTGGCTCAGCTATTGTTCTGTTGTCTCCTCTAAAATGAAGTAGGGGCATTGTTTCATCCTTTTCTTGATTATTCATTCTACAACAAGCCAGACATCTCTCCTGGTTAAAGGAAGCACAGAGGCCTAAAAGCTGGATGAGCCAAGTGATGCAGATACTAATGAGCAAGTTGTAGTTTACATTCATTACAAATGGCTAGTACGTAAACCAGACTCCTCAAATTGTCTGGTTGAACATCTTAAATTAAAGCTCTGTGAAGTCACCCTAAATCTGCAGTTAATTTGAAATTTATTTTTGATTTGGCCAGAAGAAGGATTTGCATGCCTGTAAGCTGCAAGCACTGTTGCTAAATCAGTTACTTGAATGAAACATGCTGCCTTTCCTTGAAGTCCTGGCTCTGTTGCATGACCTCTGCTGTGACTATAATTTTGCAGCTGCTGTAGCACATATCAATGCTCTTTTTTTTTTTATCCTGAGGCAAGCAAAATGCAAATCTAGGTCACATGGGGTACAAAGACCAGAAAAGTAAGGCATTAATGAAAAATGTCTTGTCTGTGCTCCACTGAAGAATGCTTTCTGAAGCACCCTGTTGCCTAACTACTCCCAGTACAGAGCGGAGGTCTGGAGAGGCACAGGCTGGGAACTCCAGATTTGTGAGGCAGCTTAAGGCAGTAGAAACTTGCACTTGTTGGTGCTCCCATGACAAGGAAATTGGAGGTGTATGTGTGACAGTGTGAGGGTGTTCACGAAGCACTGGGGAGACTGGCTGCAGTGGAAAGGGTCACACATTTGCTTAAACATTGTATTATTAAGTGAGAAATGCTTTTTCATGAGCCTGTGGCCAGTATAGAAGGAATTGTGCTGAAAGAAGCCTGTGTAATAAACTGTAATAAGTACAAGGTACAATTGTAATTTTTGTGAAAACTGGTCTTTAAAGGCTAAATACTTCAATATGACTTCATGGTGATTTGATGCAATCCTTTGTAGAAAAGATTCCCTGTCTGAGATTCTTAATCCATTCTGCATTAACTTGTGTGACAGTGGTGTTAGACACATAGATTAGTCAATGGGCACAAATCTGCTGGTGCCACCTTCTCCCAAGCAGACATTTGCAAATAGGAAAATGGAGTACTTTGGCAAATGTTTTATTATGTTTAAATACACGACTGTGATCATCCAGACTAGTGTACAATTGAAATTTCTCAGCAGGTTGATCTCTCCTGGAGTTACTTGTTGCTTACTAACAAATAAAACTCGATCTGGATACACAAGCCAATTCCAAAAATTATACTTGGCTGCAAACAAGTGCATGGCAGTGCCAACTCTTGCATTCCAGCCAACTGATTGCAGTGACTGATTTCATGGTTCTGCCTCTGCTCTTGCTCAGTGTTTTTTGCTTGTCCCTCCATCTGTGCACCCCCAAATGCAGTATTATCTGTAGTGGAGAATTCCCACATGCCCGCTCTGCTTGCTCTACAGGATTTAACAGGCTTGCACTGAGGTAGTGGGTCCTTGAGGGGCTTCACTGCCCTTGACACAGTCCCTGCTCTCAGCTGTACCTTATCCATCTGCCAAGGAGGCCTGACAGACTCCATACTCAGAAGCAGCTTTTGGGATACAGACAGCTGATACACAGCATTTGCACTTTGTACCAACCATGGATAAGGCCTGGAGTGCTCCCATCTTCAAGCAGGAAGGAGGACTAACAGTAGTAAAGACTACAGCTGAAGGAAAAAAGACAAGGATTGCTCTAAAGATGAAGAAATAGCAGGATCAGGCTCATAAAAGGAGAGAAAAACAACTGCAACTTTCCAGGAACGGGCAGAAGTAAAATCCAGTCTCTATAGTACCTGAAATAGTCCAGTACCTCTTCTTGCCTACAGTCGATGAGGGTGGGGGATTTTTCCAGCTCTGTGGTGCTCTGGGCTGTTCTCCAGAACTGCTGAGTGTTTCCTGACGGGCAAGAAGGGTAATGGCCTCTGGCAGGCTGAGGGAACCTGCAGGCTGGGGGAGGGCTGTGACTTGACTCTACAAGGCTTCCTGCATCACAGATCTCCTCTTTCTGTTCTTAATGGTTGTAGAGAGGAATTCCACTTCCCTGCTCCCTCCTACCATGTGGAATAAATGCTAAGCTACCAGCGTGTCCTTTGGAAGCCACAGAGGTGCTTTGTAAGCTCCCTGCTAGTCAGATTTGGAGGCCACACAGTAGACTCTGTGGCTGTGGTGCAACAGTGGGAATTTTCCAGTGGGGAAGGCACAAGGTAGCACAGGCTTTGGCAGCCACCTCTTCTGCGCTCTTCTCTCCCACGGTGAACTTGTATTGGCAGAAGACCTCACCTGATGTTCTCTGTGAAGGCACACCACCATTGATTCCTCCCTGCACTACTTTTCAACAAGCTCGGATTAGCCATTACAGGGAAGACAAAGCAGAGGTGCTGTCCCATGTAACTAGAGATCCAAGCTCCAAATACAGGGCACAGAGTTTGTGTTGTAACCTAGTGCTTACAGAAGCTGTTAATTTTCTCCCAAGGTGTGTGCCAGCACACAGCTTGTTTTGGTGCCTCTAAACCATGCTGGCAAATGCTTAAGTCAGCAAGGAACAGAGACTGGTGAGGTGGGTTGAGGGTGTATCTCCTGTTGCTGCTCGATTCAGTAAGCTCTTGCATTGTATCCCAAATGGCCTTGTAGTGTGCAAAGACAATGGGAGAGCAGTAAATGTGGCTCAGCTTTGTAAGAAGAAATAATTGTTCTGCATTGGACTTAATGAATTCTTTGCATGTGTTGTGTTGTTTTTTTGGTTTGGTTTTTTTTTTTTTTAAATTGCTGCATCTTCATCCTGTGTTGTAAAATGTTTGGAAGAGAGGTGTGGTGCTTTTTTTCTGGATGTTTCTTTGTGTTGGTTGTTGCTACTAATTTGCTTGCCTCAGGTCTGAGATGAAATCCTGCTATTTGTTGTACATGCAGCAGTAGGACAGGAAGAGAAATTCAGTGCTAAGCACTGAAGGAATACCATGGAAGCCTATAAAATAGAAGCCTATCTGCTCAGATAAGGCAACAAGTTAATGAATACCACATCACTACTCCATCAGAAGAAGCCTACATGAAACACATGTTGGTAAGGTCATGTAACCCATGAACTTTCCAAATATAACACTAACAGAAAAAAATGTGACCAAGTGAAGCCTGGGCTGTGGTCATGTGCTTTATGAATAAAGGCAACCAAATAAAAATATTCTACAGGAGAGAATTGCCAAGAGAAGGGCATATGATAAAAAACAGATAACATCCCTTAGAGAAGCTATGTGGGGACTAAAAGACCCTGCTGGGTGCTATGTGATCACTGGTGTGCAGTGCTCCTGCTATGTGAGCCAGCTGGAAACCGGAGTCTGGATGGGGAAGACGCAAGTTTTGGAGCAGCTGAGTTAATTCTGGTTTGTGGGGACACAGCAGCAAGCCAGCCTGTGTCTGCCTTATGCTCCTGAGTTTCCAGGAGCAGACACACAAGGCATGGAGCAGGGAGACTGAAAGTCCTTGATGTCACTGATCCCTATGGGGATCACCAAGTCTAAGTCAAAAGGCAGTAGTATGTCATGGGATGCTCAAGAGGAGAACTAGGATATAAAATGTACCCACTGCTTTGAGACTTGAGGTCTGGGGGCTGTAGCGGCCATAGCACAGAGATAAGCAAGTGCAACAGACAACTGTATCTGCAAATTTTCATGCCAGCTGTTTGCCTCGTGCTTTTGGAAGTTTTTGAGACTATACAGTCTAAACGGGGAGTAAAAGAGGACAGGGCACGCTGAAGGTCCAGGATTTCTGGATAACCAAGGTGCTGCTGCAGGAGCTGTGAAGGATCCCTGGTGCTGGAAGTCTGTGTGCCCACCTACACCAGAGCAAGAAGACAGGGAGAAACCAGGCCTTTCGGGAATCAGCCTCTCCGGGGGCTGAAAAACCTGGCCACCGCGGTGCGAAAGCTCTTCTCCCTCTTTTTCCCTTCCTGCAGCTCTTAGAAGGGGGGGTGCCGAGCCGCGGCTGCTTGGACAGCCGCCACCGCTGGCTCCTGGCGCTGGCCTTGCAGGGAGAGGAGGATCCCGCAGGGCTCGGCAGGACAGGGCGGCGGGGCGGGGGGCCCGCCCCGGGCGGGGGTACCCAAGGCGCGGCCGCCTCCCGTCTCCAGGCCCGC
>JANPWX010000052.1:4923249-5000894 GCA_024734555.1 Trochalopteron elliotii
GGCGGGGGGCCGGCCCCGGGCGGGGGTACCCAAGGCGCGGCCGCCTCCCGTCTCCAGGCCCGCTATAAGAGCAGCGGCGGGAGCGCTCCTGCGCGGCTGGCGATAGATACGGCCGGGGCGTGCTCGGGGCCCGCGTCGTTGTTATCGTTATTAATATTTATTATTGCTGCTCTTCTCTCACGTGTTCACAGGCAGGTACGAAGGTACACACACAAGCCTGTGTGTGCTAGACGCGGCGGCACGCACCGTGCGCCCCAGCAGCCGGGCATGCGGGGGCGGGCCCGCCGGCGGAGCGGCCTTTGCCTTTCTGCGCCCGCCCGTACCCCCCGATTTAATTTTTTCTCTCCCTTTCATTATTCTCCCTCTTTTTTCTTTTCTTTCCCGCAGGCCGTGGCGGGGCCGGGGTGTAAGACGCGGTGACGATTCCCTCCACAGCCCATGTCGTCTGTCAGGATCGAGTGCGTGGCCCAGGAGGGCTACAGGATCGGGGAGTCGCCTGTGTGGGACGAGAAGGAGGGCGCGCTGCTGTACGTGGACATCACAGGCAGGAAGGTGTGCCGCTGGAGCCCGGTCACCGGACAAGTGCAGGCCATTCCTGTGGGTAAGGAGCCGCTGGAAAACCCTCCCGTGTGCGGGACCTGCGTGTTGGGACTCGAGCTGTGTCCCTCGGCAGCTGCACGGTGCTCAGATCTGGAGACCTTTCCTTACAGCCTGGGTTTCCTCGGTCGCCAGCCCACTGGGAGATACTAGATACAGAGCAGACCTAGTCCTGCGGACTTTCCTTACGACTTTTTGCTACTGGCTTATGTTTGATCTGTTTCTTTTCCCTGTAAGTTGTCCACAGCTCACTCTCTTTTGTTCGCACTTTGTCCCAGAGGTAAAGTTCTTCTGATGTGAACGATCAATGCTCACAACATTTTCTGTATTGAAAGAAGATTTCCAATAACAATTTAAGAAGCTTCTTTAAGGTAGTGGTGTCACCAGCTAGAGCCTCAATGATTCAAGTATTTTTTTCCAGAAAGGAAGAGATATGCTAACTTGCATTAAAAAAGGATTGCAGATTTACTGCTGGGTGAGATAGAGTAAATATTTGTGTTGGGAGACAGCTCCTTAAGTGGTTTCAGTACAATTTATTATTTTCTCATGTTCAATAGCACTTGCTGAAAATCAATTTTGCCTACCTATGAGCTGTTCGCATTATTCACTAAGAACTGGTCTAGGCTTATCTGCCTTTCAAATTACTGTAGTTGCCAATTCAAGATGAGGGAAGGCCTGATACTGATTTCGGAAGTGTTGTTTCCCAAACTTACTTCCCTGTAGCTTAGCTGAGGGAGTGTGCTTCTCCCTGCCTTTCCCCTCAAACTGGTCCACTTTCAAAGGTGTAGTCTTTTACTTGTGGCCTCTCTGGAGATGTAGAAGGGAAAGAAGCTGAAGTAGCTCTTTTTTTTTTTTTTAATTGTTTCCTCTCTTTAGTAATAAAATAGTTATGATTAATAGGTGTGCCTTTGGGAATGCCATGATTAAAAGAAAAAAGCCAACCCCCAAACAACCAAAGAATGCCATGTGATTATAGTAGCGTGTTTCCAAAGTGGAACCTAAGAGAAATTATTCATTTTATTAAAGTTTTTAATAAGAGAATTACAACAACCCCATGCCTAGAAACCACTATAAATGCCCTTTATAACTCCACAGGAGAAACACCATAGCTGCATAACTGGGCCTGGAGGGGAGACCTTATGGTCAGTTTTCTCTTGGGCATAAGATGGTGCTGCAAATCAATCAATTCCTGCAGATGCTGCTTTAACAAAGCCCTCTGGGGTCGCAGTGGACTGAGCTGGGTGCCTGGGCTGAGGCAGTCCTTGCTCTGGGTTTGTGCAGTGAACAGTAGGGTGGCTGTGTCCTCACGCACCCCTTTCCTCTGGGGTAATTTTTCAGAAAGGTATGGAGCTGTTCTTGTGGCTGTAGTGACACCTGGATGTCCCAACACCTCCAGTGGACAGCGGTGCTTGGGGGCTGCTCCCCCCGGGGTCGGAGAATGCCCTGGGTGCTGCCCAGGAGGAAGGACTCTGCTAAGCCATGGCTCCAGGCGTTTTCCTGGGAGAGCAAAAGTAGACTTGCAATCCCATGCCCTGCTAGGAAAGCCCCTGCTGCTGATACAGGCAGAAACCCACTTTTATTAGTGTGGTTACTGGCAGTCCAAAGAGCAGCAAAAATACTCCATGTAGCAGGTGTCACACACGGCTGAGGGGACTCTGCTGCTGTCTGTGCTGGCAGGGGAAGAAGGAATGGCACCCCAGTGTAAATGAGCCCAGACCACCAGCAGCCTCAGCTGCTAGAGCTGAGCTTGCAGTCAGGTGTTCATCTCCAGTCCTGGGGGACAAATATCATTCAGATTTCTGTCATGCTGGTACTGCTGCCAGGGCTCCAAATGGAAGGGGCATCCTGAGCCATGAGCAAACAGCTGGAAAGGAGCAGTTCCTCTTGTCACCCAGTGGTGGCTGGTAGTAGTTATATAAGTGCTTGTGAAAGTATTACCCAATTATACCCCTGCAAAGCTATAAACACAGGAAATGTTTCAGTTTTAAATTAGAAAATTAGAAATTAGTCTAATTTAGAGAAAATATTATGCTAGACTTGGCTGGCCTGCCTAAAGTTGTTATTCCTTAGATTGCATCTGATTGTAGGCTTTTACAGAAATGTTGTCTTTGCACTCACTGTTTTTTTTTACTAATTCCTTTATAATAACCTGCAACTGAGGTTTTATGTGTAATAGCTCACATAGTTTACACTTAGTTTACACTTAGTTTAAACTGAATAGTTTACACTTAGTGTAAACTAGTCATGGAGCATTTATTAGTTTTCTGTTTTGTTTTAGCTCTTGGGAAGCTCTGCCACTCCTTGGTGTGTTTTTGGTGCTGCTGGAGGTTGGTTTGAGTGGCACAGCAGAGTGTGGTGTGGGGGAGTGTCTCTCCTGCCCTGTGTGACCTGTCCCAGTGCAGAGATACTCTCCATCGCTGCAGGGCTGATTTACACAGGAGCTGTGCTAAATAAACATGGTTGTTCTAGAGCTCTTGTGGCAATTGATTTTTCTCTTGGAGAGAGAGGAACCCATATAGTAAGCTGTTGTAAAAAGCATATGTTCCTGTCCCCCTTTTTATACTTCTTTTTTTTAATAAGGCACCTAGCACAAGTAGGTGCTGGAATTGATTATAGCTCCTGGTAGCAGTGGTAATACTCAAGTTCATGTGACATTATCTGTTTCTGTGTATTTAAATATCAATTTTGTTGGTAGAAGAGTAGGTTGTTTCTCTTGCCTGTGGTTTTGCTGAGTTCACTTGGCATGTCTAAAGTGGGCATTTCTAAAGAAAAGAAATGTCTCTTCCTAGCACATCTCACTTTTCAATTTCACCCCATTTCCAGATGCCCCTGTGAGCTCCGTGGCTCTCCGGAAGTCTGGGGATTATGTCATCACCCTAGGGACCAGGTTTGCTGCTTTGAAATGGAAAGAGAAACTGGTAACCACCATTACTCAAGTGGATAAGGATAAAGCAAATACCCGATTCAATGATGGGAAGGTGGATCCTGCAGGGAGGTATTTTGCAGGTATGCTCCAGTCTCTTTCTTCCCTCTGGTGCTTGCGGGGTGTTGGTGATAAGATGCAATGAATGATCAGTTGTAGGTGCAGTAAGTTTTCCTTCATAGTTATATGGTGGGGATTTTTTTTGTTGTCTTCAAACAAGAGTTTAAACCCATTTACACATCTATTCATATCACCTGGGCACTATCAAATCTAGTTTAAGATACTGGCCTTGCCTCTTCCCTGTCACCTGCTTGTTTTGAATGCTGGAAGGGTGCCAATAGAAAATACTTTTCCAGTGAGAAATTTATTGTATTGTGTGGTTTGTTCTCTGTAACTCAGAATATTATTTCTGAAAACTAAGGGCCTATTCATCCTGAAAATGAGAAGGCTCAGGGGATCCCACCTGTGTGAATAAGTACCTGACTGGGGAGGGAGTAAAAGATGGAGGCCAGGCTCTGCTCAGTGATGCCCACTGAAAGACCAGAAGGAGTGGGCACAAACTAAAACTCAGACAGTTCTATATGAATGTAACAAAACTCTTTCACTGATGATGATCAAACAGTGGGAACAGGTTGTTCAGAGAGAGTATGGAGTCTTCACCCATGGAGATCTTCAACACCCAACACTGGTGGGAGGTACCTGTGATGTCTGACCCTGCTCTGAGCAGGGGGTGATCCTGGATGATGTCTAGAGGTGCCCTCCAGCCTCAGCTGTGATCCTGTCCTCCTGTTTTTTAAAACACCATTCTGTGCTTCTGCTGTGTCATTCAGTCCCGAGGCCTACCTTAACCTGCATTTACCCAGCCTCTCAAGAGCAGGTCTCAGCTGCCAACTGCAACCTGCAAAGATGAGATTTGCTTTAAAAGAGGCTTTAATGTAAGACTCATTCTGAGGGAGGAGGTAATTTTTTTCCACTCTCTCAGCTCTACAAGACATTAAGATATATTGTAAGTTAAATACCAGCCACACCTGTCTTAATATATGAATGACTGAATAAAACATTTTGCAGGAATCATGCTGCACACCATTTCTGCCACAGAAACGTTCAACAGAAGAACAAAAGCTATGTTTTGCCACCCTCTACTAAAAGCAAGCACTTTGGAAGCCCACCTTTTTCTTTTGCTTTTAACTCAGTTTCTTCCTCAAGTTTCAGAAGCCCCTGCACTGCTCCCTTCTGTGTTGGCAGTGTGATCACCATCATAGTGAGAGGCTGGAGGAGAGTCCATGTGCTCAGAACCTGCTTTCTCCCCTTTGGCTCTGCACAGGTACAATGGCAGAGGAGATTCGTCCTGCTGTGCTGGAGAGACACCAGGGCTCTCTGTACACGCTCTTCCCCGACCTCTCAGTGGTGAAACACTTTGACCAGGTGGACATTTCTAACGGGCTGGACTGGTCACTGGATCACAGAACCTTCTTTTACATTGACAGCTTGTCCTACTCGGTGGATGCCTTTGATTATGACCTCCAAACTGGAAAAATTGGTATGAATGGTTGTATTCTAAAATAATTGTTTGTGCCTAAAGATTGTGATGTTTGTTTCCTCTCTGGTTATGACACAGAGATGATCAGAGCCTTGGGAGCACTTACCCAGAAACCTCTTTCGAGCAAAACAACAGAAGCCATATTAACATCTGTCTGCGCCTGTGCAGGCTCCTGGATCAAACCAGTCAGGGTTGTTTGGTAATATTATGAAGTATTTAAATTGCATGGCAGTTTGAGTAGTAATCTGTACTGCTGTTACAAAATACAAGGCATATCTGATCTTCCAGTAAAAAGGGCAAAGTGTATCTTATCTCCCTGTTCCTGTGGCTCCTGTTTCTTGCTACTTGCAGCACAGACAAAGTGACAGCAAGCTTGTAGACTTGCACAAAACCTCTGCCAGCTTCTCTAGATATTTTTTCACTCTTGACCCTGTTTTGTTTTTTAAAATACAAGCTACTAAATGAAGATTCTGCAGAAAGAACAAGGCAACAATGTTAGCAGTAACTCAAAGCTTCCTTTGTTAATTTAAAACAAAACAATGCCTTAAGGGCTTCTACAAGCTTGGGCAAAAGCAAAATTCTGGTGACTTGGACTAGTAATTTGCTTTTGAGTACATGTGCTGCAGTATTTTGTTTTGAAAGAACTCGGCCAATCTAATGTTTAATTTTAAAACTCTGAATTTAAAGTAATTTCGGATGTAGCACCTTGTCCTAATGTCTCTCTGCTGTGGCTTACAACTGAACTTTTTCTTTGGAAATAAGGTACTTCTCTCTCTCACTCATTCTCGCTCGCTCTTTCTGTGGGCAGTCTGACAATCCCCAGGAGCAAAAAGGAAACTCATTAAAAATATTGCTGCATATGAGAAACATTGAAGTTGTCAGAGCATAAAATAAACAATGTTGGAAAGTTGGGTTTAATTTTCTTTAATAACAGTGGATAAAAGTTCAGATAGGGTTGTTTGGTTTTGGGTCGATAGTATGCCTTTGAAATTGATGCTTTTCCTAACTCTGTGTTTATGTAAACTCTCAGTTTTATAGATCTGAAAGTCAGTTTTGTGTTGGAACAGTCATTATTGGCACATTCCAGAAAACTGTTTGAAAACTCTCCAGCTGGAGAAACCCATACTGGAAATGATGTAAAGTGCTTTTAGAACAAGTTATTAATTATATGAATATATCTAACATTAATTTATTCAGTTAATAATTTAATATTTTAAGTAGAGAACATGAGTAGTGCACTAGAAATGAATGCCAGAAAGAAGGATTGTACTTCCAATGGATAGAAACTGATCCACAGGCTTTCATGCTGAGAAACAACTGTTTCAGGAAACAAACAGGGCAGCAGAAACAATCTATTTCTTTCATGGGAAAAAAAAGTCAAGGCCTCAGCTTTTGAAAATAATAGTACAAATAACTCTACTGGGCTGTGACTGATAAAAATTTTAACAACTGTCTCACTCAGTTCTGTGTTTTTTTTACCCTGCAGGCAACCGTAGGAGTATATACAAACTGGAAAAAGAGGAGAGCATTCCTGATGGGATGTGCATTGACACAGAAGGCAAACTCTGGGTGGCTTGTTATGATGGTGGCAGAGTGATTCGCCTTGACCCTGAGACAGGTAAGTCCTTGCAAAAGATGGACTGGAATTTTGTGTTAAAACAAAACAAAAAGAAATAAAAACAAAGAGTGAGAGGTGTGGTTTTTTTCACCTCACAGAAATGGTGCTCTTTTTTAAATAAATGTGCTTTTTTTGTTTTGGTTTTTTTTTTTGCCTTTTTCTTATTATTTCAAACAATTTTATGTCCCTGCTCTCAAAAATTACCTTTGTATGTAAGTCTTCTTTGTTCCCAGCATCTGTTGTGTTGGAAAAGATAAAGTCGCTGAGGCGATCATCATTCTACTTGTGAACTGTTTGAGTTAGCATCCTCTTGCATCCTGCAAAATTAGGACCAGTGTTTATCCCATTGATAAATGGGACAGATGACTTAAACCATTTTTGAGTCTTGTTTTTTCAGCTTAGTGTATTATTTTGGGCAGCCTACTGGATTTTATTACAAGTCCCAGAGGACACTGATGCCAGCAACATCTTTTTTAGTGTTGGAAGTTATTTGCACGATCAGTTTTGCAATTAAATAATTAAAAAATGTTTTTATGAATTCCACAGCATTTTATCATTCCCACAATAATGTCATGGATGTGCCCATTGTCTGAGTCTGTTGTTCATTGCTGCTGTCATTTGGACTCTAGTGGTGTGCCAGGGATGATTTACTCTGGGTAGAAAACACTTGTAAAGCACTTAAGGGAAACTGAACCACACTGGCTGCAAGGGGCTGTTGGGTGAGAATGGGAGCATGATATTGTCACATCCCAGACAGCACAAGTTTGCATCATGCAGCAGGAGAGCAACTGCACTGGAATACATTTGGAGCCTAAGGGGTTTTGTGGGACTGTGGATTCAGGGATGCCAATGTCCCTGAATCCACAATGCCTTGTCTGCTGCACACAGCAGACTCTGGCACATGTGCACCAGCCTTGCTTCTGACTCTGCTGGAAACCTTTACTTGAGGCTCAGGCTGTGCCTTCCCCCTCCCCTTTTGTTCTATACCCATCCAAAGTCTTGCCAGCCTGTGGGACTTCACCAGTTCTGCAGATTCTGTACCCCAGCCCTAGGAGAAGGAAGCTCCATCCAGCTGGGAGATGCCAGCAGCGCTGGGACTTGTTTCTGGACTCAAATCCTCTCACTCTGGTGGGCAGAGCACTCCTTGGTGACATCCACCAGCCCTCTAAATACCCTCCTGGGGTAGTAGATTCAATAATTTTTCCTCTCTGGTTCACTGTTTCTACCTTTTCCCTGCCTGGCCATATGTTTTTTCTCTTTAACCTTTTTTTTCCTTTCTTTTTTCGCTTATTTTCCTTCTCCCTTTGGGAGGTGTTTTCCTATGGGAAAGCTGCAAGGAATAGTGCCTGTAAGCAGATGCATAGGGATAGTAAGAATATTGATGGCAGAGTACTTATCCCAAATGCATTCCCAGTCTTTAACTACGCTCACAGATGGATGAGGTACTGATGTGTTGGTTGTGTATTTCTCAGTGTATTTCTCTTCCATGGACCTGTTCTGTCTCCCCCTCATCCATGTCATAGCACTTACCATGGACACATGGTAAGTGTCCATGTCAAAAAGAGCCACCTTTTTTTGTGGATATCTCCTGCTTACCTGCCCTCTCAGGCTATCATTTTAAAGTAATATCTAAAATCTGCAATTTGCTGAATTCTGAATGAATTGTAATTATTTAGGGAGATAACCCAGTCAGGTTTGAAGAGAATTCTGTGAAAGCCTCTTTGCATGCACAATAGCCATTAACTGTGGCTTGAATGGCTGTCATCCAGTTGCAGATACATCCACTGATAAAGAGCTCATCTAAAGCACGTGGGGGATTTTCAGGTTACAATGATAACAAAGCCTGGACTTTGTTTTTAGGTCAATGGGATGAGGAAACTTGTTTGTTTGGCATCTTTCCTAGAGTGAAGGTTTTGAGGTTCAGGGTGAAGCAGCTTTTCAGGTCTAGGCTTCATTAGCAGAGATGGCTGCTGCCTTTAGATTGAGGATGTGCTACAGGGAGAGGCTGATGGCTGATCCCACAGGGTTTGCAAAGGACTCAAGAGATGTCTAACTTACATGTTACCAAGTCTTGTCGTAGCTTCTGGTCACTTAGTGACCTGCTAGTTTTATTCTTTAAATTGGAGTCCTGGAACCATTAAGGCTGGAAAAGACCTCCAAGATCATCAAGTCAGACCATCAACCAGCACTGCCAAGTCCACCCATAAACCATGTCTTTGAGTACCACATCTGTGTGGTTTTTAAATACTTTCAGGGACGATGATTCCACCACTTCCCTGGACAGCCTGTTCCAATGCTTGACAACCCTTTCAGTGAAGAAATTTTTCCTAATGTCCAATCTAAACTGCAGTTAAATATTTTATAGTTCTTCCTAATGATTGTTTCTAATATACTTTGACTTTTATAGTGTCAAAAAGATTTGCTATATTTGTCTCTTCTATAGAGACTAAACACAAAGTAATACTTCAGCTAGGTTGTAGAGCATCCAGGTGCAGATTTAAACTCCAGGGAGACACCTCAGAGCTTTGTAAATTATATTTCCCAGACTGTTATCCACTGAGAGCACTCTACAACTGCAGCCAGGGTCTATCCCCTTCTCTTTGGGGCTCATGCTTCTTTTCCTACAGTCCATGTTTTTTCCTTTCAAATGCCTTTCCCACACGCTTTCTCCCAGACTTGGTGTCAGTCAATTTTTAGGGTTCCCAACATCAAAGTTACTTTCCTGCTATTTCAACTCATCACTAAAGTTAGTTGCTGTAAGGGGACCAAGCCTTTTACACATGCAGTTGGGAGGACAGAGAAGTTACACATTTTGTAAGGAAATTCATGTGCTTTAGCTTATTTCTAGAAAGAGAAATTCGCTTGTAGGTACATAGAATAGGCATAAGGGGAATAGGCTGTTTATTGCCTGGGGTTAGCAGACATTTTGGGAAAATCTGCTGCAAGATGTCTCGACAGCCTTCTGGTTGGGACTAGAGGTGATCTGTTTACTGCCATCATTAAGACTGCAGTTATTTGTTGGCATAATAAATGCGTAGTATTATTTACAGTAGCGCTGTTTTTTAATATACATCAGACATGTCCCATGATCCCTATTTTATTCAAGCTTGATTTGAAAGACAGTTGAAATTTCAGGAAAAACTTCTAGGAATTAATCTTCCTTAACCGCAGGCGGTAGAGGTGTAGCAGGAGGTACGCCTCCGTAATGCTGCATGAGGTCTGCTCGCTCCAGGCTGCCTTTGTAGTTAAAACTAGAAAAGTCAGCAGATCTAGGGTGTGATTCATGTGACCTGTTTTAGAGAGGAATTCTATCCCATTTCCATTGACTCCATGGACAGACTAGATGACGAGCTCAGATACGTGTTTGTGCTGTGGATGTTAGCATTTAATTAGAGGACAAGCTGGTATTGAAGTGGGATTTGTTGGTGATACCTGAAACTGAAACTTGTCAAATGATACATCATCAACAACAGGGTTCACAGAAGTCTGGTTTCACCCTGTTATGGTGCTCATCAGTTAGGATGGGACCTCCCCCAGCCCTGGTTCCCACTTTTGCAGAGCACCTGGCTCCACAACAGTTATTTGCGATAATTTGTTTAAATTTCTTGTTCTAAGTAGACAAACAGGAAACATCATGCATGTTTTCCTCTAGGAAAAAGACTCCAGACTGTGAAACTTCCTGTAGACAAAACAACTTCCTGCTGTTTTGGAGGAAAGGATTATTCAGAAATGTATGTGACTTCTGCCACTGATGGGATGGATAAAGAGTGGCTTTCACGGCAACCACAGGCTGGTGGGATTTTCAAGGTGAATGATACTTTCTCCTTTCATTTGAGAAGGCCATTTTTTCACTCCTGATTTTTTCAGGTAGCAAAACTCCAGTTGGCAGTGATGGGAAGCTGGAAAAAGACAGTTGTTAGAACGTTGGTCATATATGTTATGCTGTTGTTTGTATATTTTGTTCCTGTTGCAGAAAGTTAAATGCATGTAGAGATTTGAAGATATTTTGGGATTTAAACTTTGTACCGATGCTGATAGTGCAAATTTTCTATGCAATCATCTCTTTGTACTTCTCCCTCTCCAAACACTATTTGCATTTTCTATTTATGGAAAAGATGGGTAAATACTTACATGTCTCAATTAGTGGCTGATAAACGCCTTAATCAGTGGCAGATAAAATCTTCTGCTTTTATTTACTTTCTAGTTAATCATCACAAAGTTATCTGTTTAAAAAATGGTTCCCCTGGGATTTGCTTTAAAGCCCCACTCTTTGTGTGTGCATGCTGAAGGTTACATTGTGAACTGCAGAATTAAGGCTTAGCAGTATCTAAGAGAAGAGGCTTTTGGGGAATGGACTCTGGCCTGTGATTACTGAGCTTTAGAGACAGAGCGTGCATTGAAATTCCATGCTGTGATGAGCTGATGTGTGCAAAATATAGTAGGATGTCAAGTTATAGGACACAGTCCTTTTCTAAATTAAAGCATGTCTGGTTGTTTAGCAAACCCAGTGTCTGATAATGGTGAATTATCACTCTAATTTTTTTTTTCCTCTGTGTTTTAACAGATAACAGGACTGGGGGTGAAAGGAGTTCCACCATATCCATTTGCAGGTTAAATACACTCTTCAGAATGGATTAGAGAGGGCTGACATAAGCAAGACAAGTCTGAAGGTCTTATTCTGGTGTTCAGCATCTTTTGCTTGGAAACCATAACACCATTATAATATTTTGTCAGGAAAGGATGAAAAACTACTGAAATACATGGAATATTTTAAAATGGATCTTTTTTCTCCCTTTAAACTTGCTTTAAATGTATGATGGTACTTTTTCTGTTGTGCTAAAAAGATTCTTATCCTAATAAGCTACTGTTGTAACACTATTATGTGATTAAATAATATTTTAATATGTTTTTATTGAGTATTCCTCTGTCTCATTTGCAACTTGTGTTATGTTGTTTTACTGATTAAACTACTTGTACTATCTCTTTTATGTATTTTCAAAGTTACTCATAAAATGCCCTTTGGTGGTCTTACCACTGTTTTAACTGTAACTTGGTTTGTCCTATGATGTTCTTAACAACTGGAATGTTAATACCTCTCACTGTGCACCTGCAGCTTCCTTCTCACAGGCCTCAGCTGTGGTTGTGCTTAAATTAACTCTGGCTGGAAGTGATCACCCTCTCTCCCCAGTGCCTGTTGCCATGTTGCTCATTTTGTTAAATATAAACACAAAATGTTGGAGTCAAGAACCATATCCTTTTCTATCCTTTGAACATCTTGGCCTGTTCTGGGGACATCCATGATGGCAGGAAAAGGTTTGGCATTCTTGTCTTGGCTGTTTGTACATAAAGCACAACCTGCACATGCCTCCTC
The DNA here is from genome assembly GCA_024734555.1 of Trochalopteron elliotii. Taxonomy (NCBI): domain Eukaryota; kingdom Metazoa; phylum Chordata; class Aves; order Passeriformes; family Leiothrichidae; genus Trochalopteron; species Trochalopteron elliotii. The sequence continues at coordinate 4,935,299 of JANPWX010000052.1, forward strand.
CAGAACCAACCTCCCCCAGAGTACGGAGAGCAAGGCAGGCCCACATGCCCCAAAAGCCACTGCTTTTACAAATGTGAAGGAAAGGGAAGATCTATTGAAATTTCTTCACACCACCTGTTGTAAATGAAAACTTACTGGATTGCATTTTTGCATTTAACTTCAGGCCTGTATATGCTGCAACAACTGTGATGTATCTCAGTTGGATTTTAAACTTCAGATTTTTGCTCTTGGAATGTTACATGTTCCCACGTTAGTGCACCCCCATCTGCAGGTGGAATAGCTGTGTGTCCCCATTCTGCTGTGTGAGGGTAACCCACCAAGTGGCTGCCAAGTGAGCCTGTGGAAATGCATTTTCTCTCCAGGTAGCTCCAAGAATCAGCACATAATTGTTTGCCATTTCTGCAGGCTTGTTGCAGTTAGTTTCTGATGGATCTTCCTGTGTCAGCTGTGCCCTCAAGTGTGCAGTGACTGACTCAGCTGCCCACCAAGGCCTCAGTGCTGCTTTGGTCCTAGGGTTCAAAGATTATTTTGTGCACATTACTGTTTCCTCTCTTTCAATCATGCAGGCATCTGTCTTGGCAGCTGGAAAAAAAATGAGATTTAAGCAGCCCCACATCAGTGTGAATGAGCCTGAGGCAGTGAAGGAAGTTGGGCCTTGTTCTTTGGAGTGTCCACATCCTTCATTTGCTTTGTGCCAAAAGGCAATCTAAAGGCACAACCTAAAATCTACTCGAGGCACAGTATTGAGAAAGCTTGAGTTGAGGGAGATGGTGAATATGGCAAGTTGAGGGCTCTGATCTCACTAAAGTCATAAACCTGGTGATACCTATAGCTCAGGAACCACACTGTTGGGCTGCTGTCATTGATCACTAGTTGAGACCCAGAGATGCAACAGAAGATAAGTGGGCATAAACCCAGATAAGCTCCCTCTGCCATTGCTGTTCAGGTTTTGTACCTGTGCTCACCCTCACACCACCTCACTGCCAGTAGGGTGATTGCCAGCACAACACAAAAAACCAAGCCAATCTCTTTCATGTTGTTGCTGCATTAGAAAAGTAAGAGCAATGCTGGTACAGGCATGAAAAATTGGGTAAAAGATTTGTTTATCAGAGCTGGCCAGGAGGCAGCCATGAGACACAGGGAGGAGGACATGGCAGCTGGAGCCCCTCTTCCACCATGCTGTGCATGGGTGGCACTGGGCAAATGTCTAAATAACACTTTGCTATTAACTTCTTTGTGCTTGCTTGTGAGCGTGAGAGCAGAGGCAGGTACAATAAGCTGCTGCAGACATTTTACAAATGAATGCCACATCCCCCTCGTGTAAAAGCACCTCCTTGGCTTTGCTACACAGGTTTCATGGGCCTCACATGAGCTGGAATAGCCAACTCTGCCAGGAGAGTTGCATTTCTAATGTTGCCAAAATGCCCTGGGAGCGCGTCTCAGGCAGCCTCCAGTGCAGAGGCTGTGGCTGCTTCCTGTGCCCCAGCCCCGAGGAGCCCAAACTGGTGCTGCCGGCGTATTCTGACTCCAGTCCCATGATGGAGAGCTGGATCTGGCAAACTGGAGCTGAGCCGTTGCCGGTTCCCTCAATTAGGAAGGCTTCCTGACTTTCGTTTAATCCCTCGCTTATTAATGGCGCTCACCTCTTTGATCAAAGACCAGCACTGATTTCAATTAGGGTTGAGCAAGAACTCAGTGACAGGAAAGGCTGTATCAGGAGGAGCAGCTGCTGTGCCCTGAAGGGTTTCTTCACCCTCATGACCAAAATCTATAGTCATAGGTGAAGCGTAGTGGTTCCTAACCAAGCTGGAGAAAGCTCTTGTAATCCTTTGCTGGCAAAATAGCTCTGCTGAAATAAAAGCAGGCGGCACTGACTGCCTGGGGAACTCCAGTTCTTCCCATCTCGAGCACAAGGGAGGGACCAGGCCCTTCCTACAAAAGGGCGAAGTCACGAAAAGATAAGCTTTGACTTCACTTTTGGACAACACTGTCAAGTGGGATATTGCTGGGGTGAGTAGCTATACCTGTATCTGCCTGGGGTTTTTAATTCCTGTGTCTTTGTTATCTCTTACCATGCCTCTGTGTACAGGGAGGGCTCTCCCTCCAAGAGGAAGACAGCTGCAGAGGTACGTAACTTTAGGAGATCAGGACAACCAAATAACAAGCAAAGCTGAGTTTCTAGAGCAATGAATGATGGGATGGACCCTCAAGGGGAATAAGTAACACAAGTATATTTTGGGCAATTATGGGGAAAAAAAGAGAAGTGATGGATTTACTAAATATTTGCAAAGCCACAAGAACAAATTCTGAGCTATTGTCTGAGCACATGCCTGTGGGGAGCAGAAGACAAGTACAATTATTTAAATACCACATTATGTGGTGCGATAATGCCTTGATACTCTCCTGACTACTCTATGTTGATAAAAACTAGGGACTATAAAAAGAAGTGGTAAGAGTTGCATCAGAGGACACCAGAGCACTTGCAAAGGAGAGAGGAAGCCACACCAGAAGGAGACAAGTGGTTGGGTGTCAGCCAGAGGTACAGGGGTGCATGGCTGCCTTTGGCCAACTTCACTAGAAACTTCTGCTTTGCAACCCAGCAACATCAGAAACAAACAAAGTGCATGGCAGGGCCAGGCTCTTTATGTTGTGGAAACAATTAAAAGAATAGCTGGCTGGCTGGCAAATACATGCACCTGCTACTAGAGTGTTGCACCACTCATCAACAACACCCACAAAAACTTTGAGATGTGTCTCTTCTTAAAGTGACCGACTTCTGGAAAGGCAGACATGGGGAATGTTGAAATGGCAGAGTGGGAGATGTGGTGTTTGTGTTGGTAGCCTAGAAGTGGTCAGGGTAGGAATAAGAGATGGTGCAAAATGTGGTGGGGGCATCCCCAGAGCATTTGCAGCCACGAGTGAATTAGAGAGACGTGTTCTGGTATAGTTTTCCCAGCTGCTGTCCTTCCTGTGCCACTGATGACCCAGCATCCAAGCTGCCCACCCAGAAAGCTGCATGTTTGGTGTTTGCAGTTGCAGCAAGATGAATTCTTTGTCCCTCTGCCTGACTTGGTTTTACTTTGCTGCAGCCTGTGATGGGGAAGTTAGCCAAGTCACCAGAAGTGAAGAGCTGTGTGGAAAATGCGGTTTTCCCCTCCAAAATCCATTTAGAGAAAATGCTTTGGGAAATATTTTGCAGAAAACAAGATAACTTATATTTTTCAGTCTTTATTTAGCTGAAAATTATTTTTCAGTGAAAATTATCATAAGCCAGAATTTTCCTTTTGAATATGTCTTTCAGCTGAAAATGCTGTGAAAAAAATGCATATTGTTCTACTTGAACCTCCCTTCCAAGGTATCATCTAGGTTATAAAAAAGAAAACAGAGAGTAACATGATAATTTTTCTGAGAGCAAGCAGAGACTGAGAGTTTGCTCTGATGGGATGGAGCCATTAGAGACCGAGGAAATCTCAGAAGGGTCCTCAAGGCACCCAGAATCACTTTCTCTGTAATACAGTGATTCTGGAAGGAGTTTGACTTGGAAATATCACTGGTTTCTGTCTAGAAATGTTTGAATTTCTCTCTGTCTTAGGGCTGTAATTTTTTAATCTCTGAATGTGATTGATGGTGACTGTGATAGGACAATACGTCTATCTTGTCTACTTGCTTATCAGGGAAGCATGTTCATCCTGTGAATCATTTGAACACCAAATTAAAAAGTTCATTAAAGTCTTCTATGAGTAAAGAAATGCATTGTTCCTGCATGCTGGATGGGGGCCAATTTCTCCCAAGCGGCTTCTGCCCTCGCTGAGTGTGGCCCTGTCACCAAAACTCTGGTGGTCACTCTGGCTCACTGCCCAGCTTGGACTCTGTCCCCATGGCACAACTGCCTTGTCCCCACCTGGCTGGCCCTGCCATCACCTACCTCTGCTGAGCAGGGCTGGGTGGGAGAAGGCACTTGGCATCTTCCATCTTTGCCTCCCACAGACAAAAAAAGAAGGCAAAAGAAAAAGAAGGAAGAAAATAAAAGCCAGGCAAGATATTGCCATCCTGCAGCATCCATGGCTATCGCTGAGACTTCCTGGTAAAAGTCCTTCCCTGTGTGTGCTGCAGGCAGCAGCTTGGAGCTCTTTGCCAAAGTGGGATCAGCCTCACCATGCTTGAGGTGAGGAGCCCTGTGACTTCACACACAAGAAGGCTGTGGCACAGCTGGGAGAAGGCGCCAGGTCTTAAAGATGATAATAAGCCTTAATCACAACAATATTTTTTTCCTTATCAGAATACTACAAAACCCTCCCTTGCATCTTTCATTAACCTTCCCTTTTCAACACCCTAAATTTTGGAAGACTGGGCTAGCCCTTGGGGTGACTGAATGGTGCAACGCCTCAGTTTCCCTCTTGCGCTCTCCTGTCATGAGAAAAATACTGAGCAAGGATTTTTCTCTATCACATGTCCTGCTGCTGGCACTGCAAACCAGACCATTCAGAAAGGCTTTGGTCCCTGCCTCATCATTCATGTGACTGCTGACTGAATACAAAATGTAAAAGGTTACCTGCTCCATGCAGATAACATCAGTGGGTGCACATTTTTAACCGTCGCTGAAAACAGCAGCCAGTTTCATTGGACCAGTGCTGGAAAAGAGTCACCAACCCAGGTCTTGCAGTATTTTCTTCAGCAGGTGCGTTGATGTGATGAACTGCAGAGTTCCGCATAGGTGTCCTCCAGCTTGGTAAAAATATTCAGCTGTTTGACTGAGGGGAAAAGGGTTCTTAAAATTCTTTGGTTTATGCAGATGGTTGCTTGACTTACATTAAAAGTTTTAGCTTTCTGCCTGTTTATTTGAAGGCTCAGTTTGACATTCAAAATGAAATTATGTATGTTTGCATGGGAAGGAGAGAGGGAGTGAAACAGCAAAAAAATTTTAAGGCCAGTCATTCATTTGTATTTTACCTGTATCTTTTTAGGGGTTCTGAAATGACCAACTTTTGTCTGGATGATTTGCAAAGGAATGTGGACAGAGGTCTAGAAAGGCTATTTTCAAACAGCTACCAGAGAGAGGGTTTAGTTTCTAGAGCAGACAGGATGTTTTTACATTAGTTTTTTATTCCTAACAGGAAAATTTTCTTATTGTTTCCAAATTCTGGTAACTTTAACCAATTAAACAGTTTAACAGTTTAACTTGGAAAATATTTCAGTGATACCTGCCCGTCCCTTAGTCTCCATAAGGGGTTTGAGCATGAGTGCAGAAGGCCACAGAGCCAACAAAATGTTGGAAAGAGGATATAGGCAGGGTGGATGTGATGATTTTTTTTTTTGCAAGGATTTTGCTTTGGGAGAATACAGAAATGTTTGGTGGTTTTTGCTTGGAAGTTCTCATCTTTCCTTGCGTGCTCATCTCTGATGGGTCAGTGCTGTACCAAGCAGAGTTGTGAGGTGCCACAGACAAAGATGCCCAGGTGGCAGGATGCCTGGGGACAGATTATGCTGGGATATTTTGAACCAGGTTTTGGGGGGTCGTTTCCTCATTTTTCACTCTGAGATGCTGTATTTGGTGAAATGTTACTGCTGCATAGTTCCATGGGGTGTCAGCAGGGAGAGCATGGCAGGAAATGAGCAGAGCACTGAGCAGAGGGGGGACATGATCTGGATAAGACCAGGGCTGAGACCCTCACAGCTTGTGGAGAATCTTTTGGAGGGCAATGCTGCCCCTTAGGGTTGGATGGTCCTTCCTGTTAAAAGCCTCCATTTTCATCTGCTTGTAAAAATTAGTGAAACCTCACCTAGCAAAACACAGACCTTCCCTTCTTAATTGCCCTCTTCTTAACAACAGGGAGGGGTGATGATGATTTGAGCCACAATATTCACCAGTATGGAAACCTCCACAGCTGGAGTGACACACAGGAGTTATTTCTTTGGCAGAGGGGATCAATGTTGTGGCTGAATGTGCAGTCAAGGAAGGCAGATGTGCACTGAGGGTCCACGGGACAGGGCAGGTCTCTGCAGCATCGCTGGGGGAACAGGAGAGGGGGAGGCAGGCAGCTGGTGCAGGCAGGATGTTTTCTCCCCTGCCTATGCCTTGTGAAACAGCTGGCAATAGTGTGATTGTGTACGCCTCATGTGGCATGTGGGGTGGATCTGTCAATCGGTATTTCACCACAGCTGCCAGGCACCTGGTTTGGTGTTGCAGAAGTTGGACAAGGGGGATGTAAATGCAACAGCATCTGTTGGGAAAAGAAAGGTTTAATAAGGCTTGGTTGGGTCAATGAAACAACTGACAAGACAAATATATGCTGACTGTTGCAGATCTGGAGGCTTTCTGCCTCTGCAGGGACTGCACTGCTGCCGGGCTGCTGCCGAACTCTTGTTTTCCCACAGGGGTGAGAATAGCTCTGTGCTTTCCAGACAATGATACAATAAAGTCAGCATTGTGTCTCCAAGCCTCGGGTCCCACATATGGCAGCCACATGACACAAAGCTTTAACCCACAAGAAACTCAGTCCTCCAGCTCAAGCATGGTTTAACAGGTTTCTGGAGGTTAAAACTTGGCATCTTGCTGTGTATCCTCATTTACGCTTTAGATCCTATTTTGCCTGTGTGGAACAGCTTGCTGCCCAGTCTCTTGTGGCCAGTGTTTTTTGGAGGAGAGAAGGATATATTTGATAGATAGGTTGTATGAAACTTACCTTGGTGGTATGACTCATTGCAGGAAAGATCCCACATCCCTCAGCCCTGGCATTTCCTCTCACAGTGATTGACTGGCTCTTCCCACGTATTTTGAAGTGCATTAATGCTAATTAATGATCTGTAAACCTTATCACCAGCTCACCTACTGGGAAACAATACCCACTTGAAGACACTAATCCCTCTAGGACTGATGTTATGTCAGGGACTGGCTGCCTCCCAAAAATTATCTCCCAGTCTGTGGAAAAAATGTGCTGGACCAATGGGTGCAGCAGTGGAGGCGGCTTCATTAGGGGTGACTGAGGCAGTGAGTGGGTCTCTTTCTTTTGTAAGAGCTGAATGGCGGAGGTTATTGCTCACATCCCACCCCACAGCAAGGTCAGGGCCGGCCCAGGATTTGTGTTTTGGAGTACATCAGTGGGTCCTCGACACAAACCTGATGGCTTGTGCACCCTGTGTGGGTGTCAGTCAGCTGTGGCTGATTGACAGATGTCCCTGCGAGCACCTTGCTGCAATGGGGACAGGGCAGCCAGAGCATGAACAACTTCTGGCAGAAGCAAGCATATGGAATGGGAGCTTCACTGGTGGCTTTGGCCTCCCTACCAGGAACTGGGGTAATTGTACCCACAACCTGGCATTGGGCAAAATTCAAAGTGTGCAGCAGGGGTTGGAGATGAAGCTGGAGCAGTGAGGGGGCTGATGAAGAAGAAAATGCTTAGAGGGAAAACAAAGCAGTAGAATTTCAAAGGCAGGAGGCTTCCTCAGTATTTGCATATTCTCACCGACTTGGTGTGGGAACAGGCATTTGTTGTGCAGTGGCTTCTGTGGTGTAGAGTCGGTGCTGTGGGTGTGTAAATGTGTTCCTACAGAGGAAGTCAATGCACCTGTGTTAATAGGGCAGAGCCTTGTTTTTCCACAAAAAGATTTCTGACTCACAGGTGCTGCTGCCTTCTGATCTCTCCCTGTGGTCTGGGGGATCTTTAGGATCATAGATCCCCAGATAGCAGCTCAGTTCCAGCTCAGGGCCATAGCCCCAGCACTCCTGTGCTCCATCAGCAGCAGTGGTTTAGGAAAGTTTTGGTAAGGAGAAGCTTTGGCACCTCAAGCTCAGTCCCAGCCATGAGACCATGAAATATCGTAAGAAACTCCTAAATTACTTTGTCATGTGGGATTTGGAGTGCTTTGATATTTATGATCTCTGCTTTTAAACGTTGTATGTCGCTTTAATTTTTCAGCCTTCTGATATTTTCATTTTTGAACTGAAGAGTTCTCATGCATTGTAACAAAACCAAAGACTGATGTTTAGTAAATAATGCATTCCTTTCCAGAGAGAAAGACAAATTGATAGACTTCTGAGTTGACCACTGGGGTCAGAGAGGTGTTTCTCTCATCTCCCAGTCCTTCACCAAATTCCAAAAACTATATAAATCGAAATCCCCAAATAAACTTCCCTTCTTTCTCATCTCACATCCTAATGGGTGAGTGTGGTTCTTTTCGTGTCCTCTTGCGACAATTGTAGGCATGAAAAAGATTCACATGGGAGCATTTATTATATCCATTATTAACTTCCCCTCAGACCATGTCTTCCTCCATCAAAATCGAGTCTGTTGTGAAGGAAAAGAACCGGATGGGAGAGTGCCCAGTCTGGGAAGAAAGGGAGAATGCACTTGTCTACGTAGACATCAACTCACAGAAAGTTTGCCGCTGGAGTCCAGTCACCAATGAGGTGCAGAGCGTGTCTGTGGGTAAGAGTCCATACTCACTGCTTCATTCTGGGAGTCTTCTCTGTCTGTCCCATCCCCCCCTCCTGGTAGGAGTCCTGCAGGTTGGGGGTCTCTCTTACTTTCCATGGGGCCACACACCCCGTCTCCCCACAACGTGTTGCAGAGCACAGTGTGGCCTAAGCCAGCTGAGCAGAGAGAACCATGCACATGTTGCCCCTGATAAGCCTAAATGGGAATGCATATTTTGTTTGGGACCTGCAGAGGAAAAGTGACAGTCCTAATGGCTGTGTCATCCTAGAAGGTGGAAAGATCCATGGAACACAACCAGTGAGATGTCCTAGCAATTCCAGGGGCGAAGGATCTTAGCATCAGCTCATCCTTTCCCTACCAGGGATGTCCCAGTCAAGCCCACATGCCTCAGTGAGGGCTGGGTGACGGCCCCAGAGCTACCCCTCATCTTCTGCTCTCTCTCACCCACAGATGCCCGTGTCGGGTCAGTGGCTCTGCGGCAGGGTGGGGGCTATGTCATCGCCCTGGGCACCAGGTTTGCCTTCCTGGACTGGGACACACAGGCAGTCACCACCATCCTCGAGCTTGAGCAGGATAAACCCAACAACAGGTTCAATGATGGGAAAGTGGATCCAAAGGGGAGGTTTTTTGCTGGTAAGTTTCTGGCAGAAATTTCCCCTGGAGCAAAGGGAAATTAATTACAGTGTATTTTATATAAGGCATTTTATTCCCTGTCTTGTGAGTGCTCTGCTTGGTTACTGCCCAGTGGAGGAGGACAGGGGACTCCACATCTTCTGACCTAGATGAGGACAGATGCTGTTGACAAGGGCCATCTGTCAGGAAGGCTCTCCTACTTAGTGGATGGTGTTTTTCAAACAGCTGCCCTCATGAAAAGGCCTGTGAAGAACTCATGTAGGTGGGATTTTTTCTGGAGATGTAGAGAAGGATGCAGCTTCTAGAGCAGAACATGAGCTGCAGCTTGCACCCTTTATATGCAACCTCTCTTGGTTAGCCTGTGAAAAACAAGAATGTGGGGGGAGATCCTCAGCCTCATGAAGGCAAGAAGGAGGTTTAGGTTGTATATTATATAGAAAGTCCTCACCCACAGGGTGGTCAGGCACTGGAACAGGCTCCCCAGGGAAGCAGTGATGGCACTAAGCCTGACAGAGCTCAAGAATTGTTTGAACAGTGCTCTCAGGCACATGGTGTGCACCTGTATTTTAAGGTCCCAGCTCATTTAAATAATGAAAGTAGCCTACAAAGAGCAACAACAGAAACAGCATATGATGCCTGCCTGCATCTTGACTTTCACTGTGAGCAAAACCTCCACCCCCTGACATGTCCTGTTGATCCTTTGGGTCTTTGATGTCTATGACTTAAACCTCATGGCAATGCAGAAACATCCTTTCATTGGCCACGATCAGCTCCGTGGGAGGCAGCTGCTCCTGATCTGCTCCCTTTGCTCTTTCTCACCAATCTGGCCTATTAGTCCCTTTCACAATCTACAGGATTGTAGAATTGTAGAATCATGGAATAGTTTGGGTTGGAAGGGACCCTTAAAACCATGTAGTTCCAACCTCCCTGCTGTGGGCAGAGACGCCTTCCACTAGACCAGGTCACTCAAAACTCCATCCAACATGGCCTTGAACATTTCCAAGCATGGGTCATCCATAACTTCTCTGGGCAACCTGTTCCTGTGCCTCACCACCCTCACAGCAAAGAATTCCTTCCTAAAAAATCTTTTAGGAAGAAAAGAAAAAAATTCACAATCCTGTGATTCTGCCTAGGACCTCTTGGTAACATTTAGAGGAGGTTTTTGATCAAACACAAGGAGCAAGTTTCTACTTTCTAACCAGTGCTCCCACTTCCATTTCAGGTACAATGGCTGAAGAGACAGCACCAGGGGTCCGAGCGAGGCGGCAAGGAGCTCTCTACACCCTCTTCCCTGACCATTCAGTAATAAAACAATTAGACCAGTTGGACATCTCCAATGGCCTGGATTGGTCCCTGGACCACAGGACCTTCTTTCACATCGACAGCCTGTCATACGCTGTCCATGCCTTCAGCTATGATGTGCACACTGGAAAGATTGGTACACATGCTTTTAAATTTGGTGACAAGTAGTGCTACTGCTCAGTCTTGCAGCAAGACCTAGGCCTGTGAGATGCAGTGGTTTATTTGACAGATGCAGTGATTTATTTGACAGATCTCATATCTTCTGGCTACAACTTGTCAGCTGGCTGTAATATACACCAGGTGTATTTGGTGAAGAAACTTTTGACAGTCTTTCAGCTTACTTGCATCTGGAGAGATGGCTCATACTTAGGCCTGTTCAAGGAGTTGCAGGGGAGAAGTTATTTGCACTGCAGAATGAGAAAGAGCTTTTAGGATGGTATTTATTCTTGAGTGCCATCTACTGGAATTACTTTGGCTGTACTAGCTCCATAAATACAATTGAGAACATGCATGTATATGTTTCACAGAAAGCCATTTGGAGGATCAAGCTGTCATTGTGATGGAAGTTTCCCAACCAAATTTCTGAAATTAAGATGTTTTCAAATTCAACTTAAATTCATTTTATGGATAAACATTTTTTATTATATCTCCAAGGAAGAAAATTTAAGTGTAAGCAAAACTCTTTGAGATATTTTCATGCTGTATCAGCCTGATATACTCCACAGGAATTTAAATGGCTGAACTGCCTTTGTACTTTAAAGAGTGTAGACTTTGGGTAATCATAGATGAAAATCACACAAAGTAACTACATTCACTCAGATTTCATTTTGTTGAGAACATCTCTTTCTATAGATTTTAGGATATAAAATTTAAAGAGAAGATATAATGCAACTTTTCCCCCTGCAAATGTAAAAAAATATAACATGTTTGAGTTTCCTAGGCTTGGCTTTATGCTCATAGCTGTCTAATCATGGGTAGTGTAATGATCAGAAGGTGCTGGATTATTCAGAGCAGGTGGTCCATGCCCCATGGGCCCTGCTCAGTGGACCAGACATGCTCACCAACATATCTGCACTGCATCCTAGACAATGAGCAGTTGGGTCCAGGGTTAATCAAAACTGGTTGCTTGGTTGACCATTAAAAATTAAGGTTTTTGATCTTTAGCTAGGCGACATTGCTTATCACCAATGTTTAAACCCAGGTAATTATTTATGTGACATATCCAAGCTGCCATGACCAATAAAAATCCAGGAAAAGTTATTGCACTTGCAGGTGTTGTGTTATGGCAGGCAGCAGGTGGGTTAACAAGAGAGGTGGGGGCATTTTGTTCTCTTCTCTTGGTAAAATTACAGGAACACTAATTCAGTACAATCCCAGACTGAAATGGCTGTGCTGGGGACTTGTCTCTGCCAGGCTGAATTAGGCTTTTCACACGTCTGCAAAATGTGGGCATGATGTACATTTGCAGCATGCCTTTCTCACAGAAAATGAATTTAGCTGTTTGCAAGAGCATGGAAGATGTTAGACTGGGATCTGATACAGAATGGGTAGCTGCCCACAGAACATCAACTTTGTAACTTTTCCTGCAGCCTGTCCCAAGCTTTTGTACCATCTGGAAAAGGAGGAGCAAATGCCTGACGGGATGTGCATAGATGCAGAAGGGAAGCTCTGGGTGGCCTGTATTGATGGCGGCAGAGTCATTCGCATAGACCCAGAGACAGGTAAGGCCTCCACCAGTTTGTGCATGTACATGTCAGGGGAATGGCAGCAGGAGGAATAGTTTGAAGGTGAGATAAGGTGAAATTTGCCCATTTCTGCCCCATGGGTTGCCAAGAGCATTGCTGGCTCAGGCACTGATCATGCAGAGTGGAGCTCTCTGGGCTGCCTCCCAGTGTCAGGTACCACTGCTTCCATTATTGGCTGATGAACTACACACTCTTCCTAATAATACCACTATCAAAAAACCCCCACAAAATACTGCATATAAAATTTCTCAGTGTTGAAATGTTTAACTGGAAAATGCTTTAAGGAACAACATCTATCCCAGGCCAGGTGTCCCTGCCCTTCCTGACCACACACACAGTACTGCTTTGTTTTGAGAAAAGGAAATGAAGCCTTGCAGATGTGAGGGAGAGCCTGAAAAATAGTTAGAGATGAGGCAGATGAAATAATTTGATTTCCCCACAAACTGACCTTTAGGATATGGTCTCTGTCTGAAAGGGAGATGCCTTCTGAGTAAGTGTCACATCTGTGCCATGTGTACTATTAGTGATGCATAATTACATGCTTCCTAAAAAATGAACATTAGAAAACAATTGCACATTTTTCCCAGGAAAAAGAATCCAAACTGTGAGGCTGCCTACTCCAAGGATCACCTCTTGCTGCTTTGGTGGAAAAGACTACTCAGAAATGTATGTGACTTCTGCATACGATGGACTGGATGAGGCCACCTTAGCCAAGGAACCTCATGCAGGAGAGATTTTCAAGGTGAGCAGATTTTCTTTCTTTCTTTCTGTACATCAGACCTGCCAAGCCTCATGTTCTGAGAGTGGGGTGGCCCCAGCTGTCCTTGCTCATCTCACTCACCTCAGGAGTTGCTCCAGGATTGCTTGTCCCCCAGGCAGGCCCAGCTGCTTTTGCAGAGCTCATGCACTTGGAAGGAAGATTTGTAGAAATTACAAGTAATAGTGTTGATAGCTGGGTTGGCCAAAGTTTGCTGGTCAGGATCTGAAGGCAGTGAGTGGGTATGCATCTGCCATATGGATAGTGTATTCCATAACACACTGCAAGGAATTGCTTTTATCTCTTACTATATTTAAATCACTTTAGGAAAATTCATTCTCTTACTTCTCAGTTTTTAATTGTGCCAGGAAACTGAAATGCTTACAGAACATATTTCTCCTTTAAAAATTAAATGCTTAAATTTACCAGGGCAAAATTTTGTATCTCAACCTGAAAACTTTTAGAATTTTTTTTGCCCGTTAAAAGTGATTACTACTTTTTAAAAAACATTTTTTTCTGGGTCTCTTGAATCTGAAACTTGTTTCTCTCTTCATTTTTTTGTTCCATTAGCAAAAAGTATATCAGGAGAATAAAATGCAGTTCATACTTGACAATTGCCATCATCCCAAACCAAACTCTTTTATTAGTTTGGCGACAGGATGAAGACAGGTTGCAGGAGGAATGGAGATCTATTCTGGGATCTGGGACACTCCTATTGAAAGCAGTGCTTAGAGCAGATTTCTCATGGCTGAGAACTGATATATTCAAGCAGCACAGTGTAGAAGCCTACAGGAAGATTAAATAAGCATCTTTTTTGGTTTTGTTCTCTAGTTCCACAAGGGAATTGGTGTTTTCCAAACTCACATTTGTCTTGCACAGGCAAAGCATGTTAAAAATTACTATGAATTGTTTTGAAGATAAGGACTACATGTAAAGGCCACAGATAGCATTTAAATTAGCAAAATTATTGAGTAGTGCTTGATAATCTTAGTGATCTTAAAGAGTTTGAAAGAATTCCAAGTAATGACTCTTTTTGGACTCCTCTTGAAGCAGGGGACCCTCCACATAGTAGTCTGTTGCTATGATATTAGTTCTACAATGTTTGAATGTTTTCATTATACCCAGTTGGAGATTCATCTGTTTCCTTTCTTTTATCTTTTAATTTTTATTTTTTTAAAACAGATAACAGGCCTGGGTGTGAAAGGGATCCCACAGAACTTCTATGCTGCTTGAACCTTGACACTAAACAGCAAAGAAGAAATGCTTCCTTATTGTAGTAACTCTGACTGGAAGAAGTCAAATGAACTACACAATTTATTTGTGTGAAGATTTCTAAGCCCACATTTGTGAGTGTGCTTGTGTGGAGTTGAAGATATTTCTTCTTCTGTGGGCCTGTGGCTTGATGCAATAGGTTAGAGAGGTAAAGTTAATCTGTGTTACACCTTGATAGCTTTTGTGACTTCTGTAAACTAAATGCTCAAGTGTAGTTTCGCTGAACTTTCTGATGACCAGCTCTGGATTTTCAAGTCTGTGCAGTTCCCAAAGTAGAATCTGACTCCTCATGTTACAGTGATGCACCAGCAACAATATGGCAGATTTTAATAAACATTTTAAGAGTGGTGTCTTGAACTGGACTGTTCCTCTGCTGCAGGATTCCTCTGAGGTTTTTTGGGGGCTTTTTGGTTTGCTTGTTTTTCGGTTTGGTTTTTTGGTTTTTTGATGATCAGACCTATTTGTAGTATCCAGGTTTCATTTTTGCATCCTCATTAGCCTTTTTCCAGGCTGTCCTGTCTTTAGGACACCACTTAGGCTGCTGAAAATAAACTACCAAACTATATTTAAAGAACTGCTTATAGATGTTTTTTCTCTGCATTTGGATGTTACCATGAAAACACTGACTGACCACAGACAGTCAGTGCACACACAGGCTGTGAACCTCCAGGATAGCCTGGAACACCAAACATGGATGCTTGGTGGAGTTGTCCCTTCAGGGGTGATATTTACACCCACACACATGAACTTCCCTTTGCTTTACACGTCTTGATGTGTGCACGGCCTCACCGTCTTGTTGTCCTCTCTTCTGGTGCTCATCCACTCCCATTTCACGTATTTTCTTCCTTTTTCCCTTTAGATCCTCCCCTCCCTCCTCCTCCAGAAAGCACAACATCAAGGTGTATTTTTAGAGGCTGTTTAAATCACGAGCCATCATCAGTCCCATTGAACCACTGTGATCCTGTCAGGATTTCAGAACGCTCCAGACCTGCAGATAGGCAGTCAAATCTAGCCTTTGCTTTAAGTTTGCTGTCTTTTTGCTGCCTGGAAAGATACACAGCACATAATACGAGTTCAGATCTTTAATGCTGACACTTGGCAATGGTGCAAAGAAGGCAATAATACGCATCATTTACCAGACCAGATGTTTCAGTGTCTTCTTCTGAGGTATTTGACCTTTTCACCTCTGCTATTCAAAGCCCTCAGACACTAGGAGTAGGGAGAAAGTACTCAATGCATCATGAGGATCATCTCCCCCAATAACCCATGCAGGGAGGAGCAGAGGAACTGTGGTTAGCCCTGCAGAAATGTTAAACACAGTTTCCATGGGGCTGTATGCAGACTGCCTCTAGAATTAGTTGTTTTCTCCAAACCCAGCATCCATCTCCTAGTCAGGGGACCCTCACAACAGTTTTGAAAGAACCAAGCTGGGTTGATTTTTTCCTTTAAAAATACCCATATTGCCCAAATCTCTTATGTGGTAGCCTTCTGACAAGTGGGAGATCTGGTGCTGAGGTCTGATCAGGCAGGGGGTAGGTCAAGCCACATGTCCTGGGAAAATGTCCTACCCGTTTCAAAGGTGGGTGTGACAGGGGAAGGTTAGGTGTTATATTTGGCCCCTCAGATGAACTGGACCACAGTCTAGAAAGAAATCTGAGATCCAGAGGACCAGGAAGGGAGCTTTATTCACTAAGTACTATTGAATATGCTTGGCCATGAACAGGATTTTCTAAAGTGCATTATGTCAATGTAGTTACCTGAAGTCTAGTCTAAAACCCTCGTTAAGCGTTTTTCAGACACTTACTGTCGGTGGTTACTTTAGGTCATTAGCAAGCACTTTGGTCCTGTGCTACTTGACCAGATAATTTGTGTAACAGGATAAAAGGGGCTTGGCCTATCACTCCTACCTTTTGTCTTGGAAGGGAGGTGAGTTCGTAGAGCTGCACAGAGACAACTTGATTGAGAAATAAAACATTCAGCTTATTGTAATGTTTGCTCAACAAATAGGCTGTTGTTTTTCTTCCTAACTCATAATTCCAATGGTAATTAAACAGCTGGGGGTTCTTAAGAGCAAAGGTGCTAAATACCCTTTGGCACCATGTCAATGCCAAACTGGTGTAAGGAACATGGACAATTATGCAAGATTTCCTGTTTACCCCATCTGGAGAGGAATGTGAAGGCAGGGTGTTTGGAGGCAAGTCAAGTGTCCTAACCTTTAATTAAAAAAAAAATATAGGAAGTGAGTGCAGATACTTTATTTAACAAAAAATACCCAGTTATTTGCAAAATTGCCTACCTACTAGGTCCTTTGCCAGAAAAGCAAAGTAGATAATTTTGAAACAATTTACATTTGAGAAATACTTACTACCCCTGGATTTTTTTTTTTCCTAGAGCTTTCCCAGGCTTGTAAGCTGGGGTTGTGGGCTTTTTGGTTTGTTATTCTCCAGCCACTCCTTCCTCCATTTCTAAAGGGAAACTTGGTCCGTGCTGCTCTCAGATTCCAAGGTCTGAGTGGTTTGGAAACTCTCTCTTTGTAGCACAGCTTCTCAAACCACAAAAAGGCTTGAAGATGAGTTTCTCTCTGTTACCCAAAGGCCCACTACTTTGCTAGTCTTCAGATTTCAGAAGTTGCTGGTTTGTGTTTTTGCTTTCTGATAAAGACAGGTGTAATTGAAAACCATGTTGGGGCTGTTCTCCAGCCTCAGTTCACCAAAGTGAGATAAAGGCCCCTTTCCTTGAGGCAAAGGATGAAGGCGTGGAGGAAGCTGGTACAGGACTGTGTTCATTCCTTTTGTGCATATAAGGAAAAATATGGTATCCACAGTCCTTGCTGAAGATACACTCTGTGGTGGTTACTGGGTGGCTGAGTACTTGACTGGTGTGGGTCAGCCCTACACATTGACAAGCATGTCAGGGAAGATGCTCCTGCCCAGGGGTAACCAACAGAAAATAAACCAGCTAGTCAACAATATGGCAGAGACTGATGGAAGCTGGCTTCTGTTTTAAGGGATTGCTCTGTACATCCTGCCTTTTAGAAGTATTTATTATGTTTTATCTATATTTAACCTATACCACACTGGATGATAGTATTATATATTAATAGTATTTTAAGTTAGCCATTCCATGGTTAAGTGCTCACCTTGTGAAGCATATTAAAAATGTGCTGGTGGCTGACTGGTTTTGTAAAATTCTCTACCTGACTGCAGCAAAAGTTGGTCTGAGCTCCCTCTTAATAACCAGGGATTGGTTAACTTTGTTTTTGAAATGCGTTAAACAGGTGGGATAGAAATAAGTACAGAATTTGGAATTTAAAGCTTTTGATTTATACAGGATGTGATAGCCTGCCTTTGATGCAGCCCAGGAGACAGCTGGCTTTCTGGGCTGTGAGAACACTTTGCCAGCTCATGTCCAGCCTCAGCCACCAGCAGCCTCAAGTCCTTCTTGGCAGGGCTGCTCTTGGTTACTGCGCTGTGACTGATCCAGGGTCTTGCAGATAATCTGTGTCGGGAGCAGGAAACCAACCTCAGTGTCAGTTCAGCAATTTACCCACTACAGAATCAGTGAAAAATAAATTAAATTAGAGTGTAATCTGAAATTTGGGGAAGCTTTCCAATGATTCTCTGGTGCTTTAAAGAGAGGACTTACTTCATTTTTGGCATTACATCTGTATAGTTATGTTCAGGCTAAGCATTTATTTTCCACTGCAGAAATTGCCTCAAGGCTCAGTGGTTTTTTGTCAGCTCTTCCTCTGCTGGTGTACACTAGCCTGACAAAATAGTTGTCTTTCTTTTTTGTTAATGTATTATAACATTAACACAAAAACCACACAAACATTAACAAAAAACTTTGGGAAATTATTAGGAAAAAATTAGGGTGCTCTCTTTCTTACATGGAGATGAGAGAAGAAATGAGAAGTTTTGCAAGCCGTCAGATAAAGAATATGTTAATAAGAAGATGTAAAATCTTTACTAAGGACTCCAATTTTAGTCTTTAACATTGGAAAGATATTTGGTTCACCTTCAGTTTTTACTTTCCTACCAATATCTCTAGTGACAAGAAAACACAGAAATAGAATAATGGAAAATTATTTTGTTCTTCAATGGTGCTAGCTTGCTGTTTTCATTTTCTCTTAAAACCCTTTTCCTAATTCTGCTTTCCCAAAGGAAGGCTAGTTCATGGAGAATTATTTATGCAGCTCCAGCACTTGTATCTTCATCCTGGGTGCCTGGTGATTCCCCCAATAATTCTCTAGATAGAAATAAATAAATAAATAAAAGTATAAACAAATATATTTTAAACAATTAATAAATAAATTCCCTTCCTAGACATAGGAGAAGTGTTACATGCTTTTGAAGGCTTCCAGTGGGAAATCTACTTCCATAAAATTTTTAAAAATTTTTAGATTTTGTAAAGTCAATAACTAAGTGCTTACGTTTGGTGAATTGGAGCTTTT
Organism: Trochalopteron elliotii; assembly: GCA_024734555.1. NCBI lineage: Eukaryota > Metazoa > Chordata > Aves > Passeriformes > Leiothrichidae > Trochalopteron > Trochalopteron elliotii. The sequence goes on from JANPWX010000052.1 coordinate 4,953,896, forward strand.
TTTGGACATCTTCAAAACACCTTTTTCCTTTTATTGCTGACTCATTTACTTGAGGAAGACTAGTCCAACAGGTAGATGCTTAACCATTAGACACAACCAAATCCCCAAATCCAAAACAAAACAAAGGCAGAATTCTTTGCACATGGGACAGCTCCTTTATTTTTACATCTCTGTGTGGTATAAAAACCACACATCTTTTTTTACATCTGTTTTTACATCTCTGTGTGGTATAAACACTTATCATGTGTTTTGACCATCTCTACTAAAATCAGCTTGGGATGTCAAAGATTTCTTATAATTGTTTCTACTTATGCAAAATTTCAAATTTTTTATGGTACAAAACCAGATCAGGTCAATGATTCAAGCAGTAGAAGATTCAATTAATGCTGGAGGGTGTAAGTCCAAACCTTTCTTTTGTGCCGTAGAGACAGAACTCTGAGATCAGCATACAATAGTCAGAAAGGATTGAAGAAAATGTTTATTGATATAATTTTTACTACTAGCCAGCCAACAAGATTTTCCAGTGATACATTGCTTGAGGATAACCATCCCAAGACAGTGCTAAAATATTCCTTCATTCTGTACTGCGTGTAGTACTGAATGTTTGTGTTATCTGTGATATAAGAAATGGGTTTGGGAAACAATAAGACTTTAATGGACATTTTATGTCTTTTTTAAAAGAAAAGAGTACTAACTGCCACCTCTGCTAATTTTTGCATCTGTTGACCAACTCAGTCCAAACTAGAAGACAGGGAGGAGTTCCAAAGACCACCTTTGTGATGAATACCGATGCCTGGGTGGAAAGGAGGTCCAGGCTAATGGCCCATGGAAGAGAAAATGAAGGATCTGGCTGGTGCCTGAGCAGATGTGTTTGTCTAGGATAGCAACAGTAAGGCTGCTTCTTGCTGCATTGGGGTGCATTAGAGATGTGAAGGAGTTTTGAGGCTGTTATGACAGGAGAGAAGATGGGGTCAAGACTGTGCATTCCAAACAGAGCTGGTCTTTGTTTCATTTCCTGCTTATAAAGTAGCTATGCTTTTTAAGTTCTTTACTTGTAAAATATGTGTGGTTCTGAGTATAACAGAAGAACAGAAGAATAAATTTTCTCCTTATACAGGAAAGTATTTTGAAGTAATATCTATCCAAGGGACAAGCTACCACAAGCTCCAATACGTTGCCTATTCACTCCTGTGCTTCTTTTCCTGTGTTTAATTGTTTTATCTATCATCTATTACTAAGAATACTTACTCCTGTAGAGTTTCTTATGGCTTTATAAGGGAATTCTGCTTGCTGATTCTCTGGCTAGATAGTCATATATTGAATCATCAAAACACAGAATGGTTTGGGTTGGAAGGAACCTTTGAGACCATCTAGCTCCAACTCTCCTGCTATGGGCAGGAACACCTTCAACTAGACCAGGCTGCTCAGAGGCCCAGCCACTGGCCTGGAGCACTTCCAGGAAAGGGGTATCCACAGCTTATCTGGGCAACCTGTTCCAGCGCCCCACCACCCTCACAGTGAAGAATTTCTTCCTAATATCCAATAAAAAAACACTCTCTTTCAGTTTAAATCTGTTTTAAAGCCATATTGCTCTTCTACTTTGTACTCTTGGCACCAAAAGACTTTATTGTCTTTTAAAGAAATTTTAAAAAATTGAAGGTTACTGAGATGCTTAGGACTGGCAATGGAGATGGGCAATTTACTTAGCAGTGCAGCACCTGAAGGAATCTAATCTCAGGAGCTGGGGTGGGATTCTGGGAGCTTTACTAAAAGAACAAGAAGCCAAATATGCTACGGGTCTTCCAAAGTATCATCTATGTGATAAGACCACCTTTCAGCACTTTCAGAGCCCTTTAACAGTGGCTCAGAATTAAGCTGTGCTCTGTGCTTACAATTAAAATTGGTTCCAAAAGAGATTAAAATGCCAACCACCACCTATTCTGTGTGACAAAGAAGAGGCCTCATAAACTGTGATGAAGGAATTCTTACCTGTTTGATGTAAAGACACCAGTTTCTCAAGCATTACTTCCCCTGACAATAGGACTAGGGAAGCCACGAGGACAGGAAAGCCACCCTCACCTCAGTAACATATAACTGCCTACGCTATGTCCCACTGCATTCTTGTAGTGTACTCCTCTCACACATGCAGCAAAGACAGTCTCTGTAAATCTGTCATTTCCCAGTAGTCCCTCTGATAAATATGACAATCCTGCACTGTGACCATTAGAGAACCAGAAACCAACAGCAGACACACCAGGTGTCCGTGACTCAGCAGGTAAAAAGGTACCTACAGTCTTTGCCACACAATAGAGCAGGCAACTGAAGAATAACACAACACTTGAGGTATCAGCACAATTAAAAGAAGGAGGTTCTTACTGATGGAAGACAACTTCAGCTAACTTAATTAAGTCTAAGCTAACTCTTAAGTTCTCATGAATTCCTGATGGTACTTGCAAGGAAAAGTTTCTCTGTGTTCAGTACAGAAGGAGCCATTGTAGTCTGAAACATACTATTCCTTTGGCACTAAGCCCATCTTTACATCCCTAATATAAGTACAGATACCTGTTATTTGCTGTTGAGCTGATTTAAGTAGCTTCTGGAAAACACTAGCTCATCTCTTACATCCTTCCCATTGTTCCGTTTCCTGCAAGTGTTTACCCTAAAGAGTAAGCTGGTGAGGCCTTCATGATTTATGGTGCAGGTGGCTATATGTTCTTAAGTTCTATGGCCCTAAAGGTATCTAGAACTTAAAAATCTTCTTCACTTAATCTATCTAAAACTTACGAGGTCAAAATGATGGATTTACCAGTCTTGAAAAGAAGACCTTATAATAACATTGGGGCAATTTTGTGCTTTTCAAATCTCTTCATTCTGGATCTTTACAGATGCAGAGATAAATCAAGATGTTGATTACATCAAATATTCAGAAGGCCTAAACACTTTGTTGTAGAATAAAAGCTGAAATCTTAAGATAAGATCCCAAGCCCTATATGTGATCTGATATAGAATAAGGTTTTTTCTGGACTCTGCTATAAAACCCATTTGTGATACATATAGAGTAGGGAAAGCAAGACTCTTCTTCCTTGTGTTCTGTTTGAAGAACACCCAGGATCTTGAAATCTGCCTAGGATATAACTTCAACTTGCAAGCTTTGTGTTTTATCATTTGCACTGTGTTTGACTAGTAGTTATTTGAAATGACAAATTCCACATCTGCCTCTTCTCTATGGACATTTGGCCTGTGTGCTGGCACATGACAAATATAATATTGTGATATTATTGCTCTTCTATTCTTATGCTGTATTTTTATGAACTATAAAAAACTCCATGCCTGTTTAAATAAAATGGAGTTTGCATTTAGTGTTACAGAATTGCCTTATTTTTACATTTTGTATGTGTGTGTGTGTGTGTATAAATATTTAATGTTCTTTCTGCTCATAGCACTGCAACTGGCATAATTACCTAGACTTGGTACATTTGGGGAATTTGACATAAAGAAATACAATGTTTTCCGGGGCATGGCCAGCTGTGTTGAAAAAGGTGTAAGAAGTCTCCTCAGTATTCTCCCTTTTCTGTGATGCAGTGATGTTATCATGACTTTAAACAGGACATACATGAGCAGCCAGCAGTGTGGCATACTCCTAGATCCACTGATTTCCAGTGTTCAGACCCCTCAACCCTTTAGGAAAACCCCAGATTGACTGTAGACAAGCACATGGACTATCTAGACATATTCACTCTCTGATGCCATATCAGTAGCACATGAAATGACCTTACTTGCAAGATCTCATGTGCTCTGGGTTGTACTGTTGATGACTGAAGCTATCCTGAAACTGACCTTTGTGTTCTTATCAAACAAAACATGTCTAGCCATAAATCTTGCAAAATTTAGCCTTTGAATGTAAGATGGATCTTTAAATTGCATCTTACTCTCAAGGTTTGTAGCAGAAACAGAAAAGAACAGCAGGGGAAAAAAAAGATTGTTATATGTTGCACAAGGTTACTGGGGATAATGAAGAATACTGGCTGGGAAAGAAATCTAGTAGATTTCTTGGAAATTTTTTGCTTTAATCTGGAAAAATGTTTCTGATTCAAGAAGTAAAGTAAGCAAGTCAAGGAGTGATTTTCCTATATTCATTGACTACTATGAGGAATGGATGAGAATTTGAGGCTGGAAGCTCTGTTGAAGAGTGGCCATTAGAAAAAGGATTCATGATTATTCCAGTACAAGATGGAGGAATAGCAGCTGAGTGATACAAGGTAGACTTCAATAAAGGCTGCTGAAGGATTAGTGCTTTACAAAAAATACACACAATAACACAATACCCATCCACAGGCATATACTACCCCACTGTGAAAAAAGAGAGAAAGTGCAGTAAGAGACCAGTTTGATTAAAGCATGAACTGTGCATGAACCTTAAGCACAAGAAAAGATCAAGCTGGAAGCAGAAACTAGATCAGGCTACTGAGGATGAGTGATAAATATAACATGAAGATAGAGGAACAAACTTTTAAAAAATAAAAGCTCAAAACAAGATGCATCTGCCAAGAGGTATAAATAATTTTAGAAGTGCATTTGTAACAGAGGGAAGGTGAAGGCAAGGATGAATTAGTCAGCTGTTCAGAGAGAGGAAAAGATATTTCTAGATGATACTCAGATGGTAAAATTCTGTAATAATATTTTTTTGCCTCTGTCTTTAGAAGAATGATCAATTTCAATTGAAGGACATTATACTCCGTATCAGTGATATAAGTAAAGATGCTAACTATAAATGGGAAAAGAAAAATTTAGAGTTTTTCAAGTCAGCAAGGGATCATGAGTATCATCATGAAGATATTAAAGAACTTCACAAGGAATATTGGATAATAATGTTTTACCTGAGAACATGTTATAGGCAGGAAATGTCTTGAAATGTTCATGAAGAAAAGATAGTGATTGTCTTTAAATAAGGAGAAAGGAAGATTAGGGTATGACTCAGCCACTAGCTTAATTTCTGCTTTCAGTAAAGGTTTAAAAAACTGACAAAACAAATTATTTGTTAGTATGGCAAGAAAACAAGGATGTGAGCAGCAGCCAATAAGAAATTATCAAATCCATGTAATTTCTTCCTACAGAAGAACAGGATTTGAAATACCATGTACAATACCATGTTATGTCAGCAAGGCAGCTATCTCTTTATTCTGCCAGGGACCTATTCATCCCCAGTAGGTACCATTTGAAAGAGCTGCAGATTAAATTTATCTAAGATTGTAGATTGTTTGAGCTGCATAAAGCACCAGTTTATTGAGTTTGTTTGTGTTGTGTGTGGCAGTATTGACAACCTGAAAGTCAAAGAAACAGTTGGTGTTGATGTCGTGCTCTCCTCCTGCATCAAAACAAGATTCAAGCAAGCTGTAAATGGGTGGGTGGGTTTTGGGCTACCTCCCAAATTCCTTGTCAGATTCTGCACTGCAGGGAAGACTAATTTTGGCTTTAAAAAAGAGTATTATGGACACACTTGACTATGCTATTTTGGCTTAGAGAAGGTTGTACATTTGCTGGCCTTGAACAATTTGGCATTTGGAATTGTGTCTTACAGTTTGGGATCTCTTAATACTGTGCAGACACCACTCCTGGGGTGATTACCCACAGCAGCCTGCTCTTGTTGCCTCTACCAGTCTGGAACCTGGGCCACAGCTCTTTTCACTGGAAGACACAATTCCAAATCTCAACAACCTTCAATAAAAGGTTATTGCTTTGAAACCAACAAATTCTTCACTATGTGGTCAAGAGAAACAGGCAGCTTTAGGGTGTAACTCAGCAGACTGATTTTAGAGGCTAATGAATTGCAAACTTCTAATTATTTACTCCCTTTGATTGCAAAAGGAGTCTTAGCTGTATAGTGCTTAGCTGGCTAGTGCATCAGTAGATGTCTCTGCTGCAGGTATCTGTGAAACTGAATGAGCTGAATCCCACTTCTGTGTTCTGGTGACCTGGACTTGCCCCTCAAATGTTGCTAGCATTGGTCAAAAGGTCAAAATGCTACCTGGGACATCACTGGGTGATGTCATAGGTTGTGCCTTTGGGCGGTGAGGCTGGGTAGTGGCAGTGGTCACTTCTACCTTCCCAGTGCATGCAGGGCTTCTCCAAGCTCTGTTCTCAGCAGGCAGTTCATGTAGTTTGACACAGGAATCATCTCTGTTAAGGGATGCTGGAGCCTGACATTGCTCAACTTGTTTCCCCTCATTTGATAAGAGCTTCCTTTTTCACAATTAATAACCCTCTCTGCAGCTCGTGAGGTGCATTACACTGCTGGTATGAGAGTAGGATGTAAAAGATACAAATGACACTTGATAAAGGGTATCATGAAGATGTTTGGGTTGAAAAGGACCTTAAAGATCACCTAGTTCCACCTCCCCTTCCATGCGCAGGGACACTAGACCAGGTTGCTCAAGGCTTTATCCAACCTGGACTTGAGCGCTGACATTGTTGGGGCATTCATTGCCTCCCTGGGCAACCTGTTCCAGTGTCTCACCATGCTCATGGTAAAGAATTTCTTCTTAATATCTGACCTAATTTCCCACTCTTTCAATTTGTACCCCTTACTCCTTGTCCTATCACCACAGCTTTCCCTGAGCACACCCTGTTAGAGAAAACTTTGTACAGATACACAAGGACCATCTTCCTGGAAGAGCTGGAGAGACATCAGTGTTATCATCTCAACACTCCTGGGTAACTGATGCACACACCAGATTAAGTACTCTTTAGCTGATTTGAGGAGCACCAGCAGAGCCCCATCTGTTGCGTCCTACTCCACTAACACCTGGTGGGTTTTGGTGACATGGTGACAACAGTAACTGGAATTAGTGGGAGTAACTGAGAGAGGGGAAGGCAAAAGTTAGTGCCCAGGATAGCTGATAGCAAGCCTTTCAGACTCCATCTTTCCTGCTCTGGCTGCTGCTGATGTTGCTGCATTCTCCCACTCTGCCAATGCCAATGAGGTCTGTTTGCCTCTACTTTCACAAGAGTGAGTGGGAGTAACATGAGTCAGCTCCTTACCACTTCTTCAAATGGAGGAGATCTCTGCTTGGCATGCAGGCATCAAAACTGCCAGGGCGGTTTTAGGGTGGCTATCCTAGGAATTTGCTCTTGGTTTTCCATAAGAAGCAGGTCACTGAGAATGAGTTGCTATTTTCTATGATCTGTCACTAGGGACTTCCCGATAGGGCAGATAGCAAACTTCCTGTTTAACAATTGGCTTTATCCACTTCAACCATTCATTTCCATGTACAGTTGATTGTTGATACAAAGACAGTGTCTTATGGTGAACTGAAGTTCATAAGGGACATCTGGCATGTTAGTGACTTTTCTTATCATTAAAACCATATAGGATAATTTTATAATCTTCTCATTTATTTTCAGCATCTGCTTTAAATGTTTGTGTAGTTGAGGGCTGAGGGAGAAACTGATGTCAAAAAGTGCTAGATTCACAGAAGTTCTTACTTTATTTTTTAAAGTAGGGAGTTTTGTTGTTCATTCTTCCTTGATTATAATTCTCAGGATGAGCTAGTGACTAGGGTGATTCCTCTTTAAACATGTTACTTATAAATATTTTTAAAATTACTTCCCCCTTAAAAAAGCTCCATGATCTGTAAGTTGAACTTTTTTTTACCAGATAAGATAGAAGAGGTTGAGTACGGTGATACACTGACCTCTGCTGGCATCATCCTTTCTTACTGAAATCCTTTTAAATGCTGAATTTTGATACTCCAGAAAATAGATGATACACGTGAGACCAGACCTGAGATAGAATCAGTTCATGATGAAGCCATATTCCAATGCTACATTAAATCTAACACTGTGACTCTTCAACTAATCCACAGTTCTTGGGTAAAATGACACATGGTGTTGATTTCCTAAAGAAACCCTCAATCATATGTTTTAAATATGCCATAAGAGTGGGACGATTTCTTTTGTACCAGCGGGCTCTGTGTTGGACCAGGTATTGGCTGTCTGTCCTTCTGCGGCACATAATGCTGGGATGTGAAAAAAAAGTGTGTGCAACGTCTTTGTCAGATGCTCTGGCTAGTGGTGGACTGTGTGCCCCTGCCTGACTCCAGCCTGCTCTGTACTGCCACATCATCCTGAGCCAACATGAACCATCAGGCACATCTGTTCATGCAGTGTTGACCTGTGTCCGTGAACTCTGCAAGCCCTGAAGCAACTGCGACCAATTAACTCCCATTAGAGCTCTTTCTCTCCTGGAGATGGGGTGCTAGTTGCCAGAAGCATTAAAGGAAGCTGGTGGAGAGAAATGGCAATTTCAAGGCTGTAGTCGCTCTGATTTTAGTTCGGGATGGAATGACTCACTCTCTAGAAATTTCTTTCTACTATGGTCTCTGCTCTGTGGCTCTGATCCTCCTCTGATTGGAATGACTTCCAGGTGCAAGCCCGGTTTGGTTCAGATGAAACTCCAGGTGATATAAAGAGCTGATGTGTAAAGCAATCAAAATGCTGCTAAGGAGCATAATACCTTCAGGAAAACGAAGACTGTGTGCAGGGAGGAATGACAGTGGGAGATGATTATGTGAACTATGGCTGTCCTAGTACAAGGAGCTTTCCTTTGCTGTTTGCCCATACAAGGACTAAATATCTCAGAATTTACTGTCTAGCAGATATTTGTATTCCTTTCCAGTCCCCTGGGGGCACCTGCACATACAATTTGTGTGTATTTAAGAAATTCCCTAGAGACTTCTAGGCTTACTGAATAACTGTAGGAAAACCCATGAATCCATATTTTGTTTGTACTCCTGTCAGTCTGCACAGGTTTCACAGTGAAGCTGTGCCTGTTGCCTGTGGGCTAACCTTTGGAGATAAGTTTTAAAGCAGAGTGGAGAAAGAAACAGATTTCCCAGCGCTTGTTTCTTACTTAGTGAGCAAAATGGTTGGCTTTTGTTTTGGAAGGAGACCTGCCTAATCAAGATGAGAAGGACAGGAATATGAAGGGACATACCTGCTCAGGTGCTGTTCAAAGTGGAGGCTGAGCCTCAGCTGCTCTGCCAGAGTATGAGTCATGTTTTTATTTGTGTTTTTCTGAGCCTGAATTGAGAAAGCTTGTATAAGAAATTTTACAGCCCTTGACATCACTCTGCACTTTTGCAAGACAATAGCCTGACATTTTGCCCTAGGTGTTGGATTAAATAGTAACTGGAGATTGTGCAAATACTTCTCTTAGCCATGATTATCATGCCAAGGCCTTGTGCAAGGACTTCTGTGGCTGGGGTGTTCCCTCTAACATGTGACATTAAGATAGCAGCTCTGTAGGTCTGTCTGTCTGCATTACTGTTGGCTGGCTTTTCCTTGAAAACAGTGGTAGAAAGCTGACTCAGGAGGACTTGAGGGAAGAACCACATCCTGACCACCAATGCTTGCCATCAGAGTGAACCTGGGTGGTACACAGAGCCCATACTGAGCAAAGATAAGCTGCAAGTACACCCTTCTCCTGTTGTACACAAGCATTTTGACACAAGCAAACCACTGGATTTGGTTCTCTAGGGTGTCTAGGGTAAACAGGTCAATGAAAAAGAATATAGACCTCTGCATAAATGTGCTTGCACAGTTGTATCCTATATTACTTTTAAATTACCCTCTCCTAAACACTGTGAGAGCAAAGGGGATTGAGATTGTAAGAGCAAACAAACTTGCATTTCTCAACCTCATGCTAATAGCTGTGAGCCTGAAATCATGTGGGGATTTTTTGCTTACACAACAGCTGAGGGCTGTTAGGTGAAGAGTGAGTTTCACATATTTTGATGCCTTATGGATATGTTCTCAGAAAAAAATTTAACCTTTTAGGACCATTGTTTTCCCCTTTACCCAGCCCAGCAGTGATTTAGTAGCTGTAACTAAATAATCTCACTATCTCTTTTTAAGCTGCAATAGTAGGAATGTGGCACCAGCACTTCACTTCTCAGCAGTATACTTAGTGGGTAAAATATGAATGCAGAGTCAGCAGAACTGTGCTCCCCCTTTCCCACTTGCTTTCCAGCTGCTAACTTTTGGCTCTTGCATGGTGGTATCTTGTGGCTGCTTTTCCTCACAGTTGCCTTACAGGAGGTGACCTTTTCAAATTTATCATACCTCCTCTCACAGGCAAAAAAAACCTTCAATGTCTTTGGCTGCCTCTGTCCTGAGTTCTCCTCTTCTGGTTGTCCAAACTAGGGGACCTGCCCAAGCCCCTTGCACAGAAATGAGAAGCACAGAGATCTGTGTGCATGAGACAGGTCTGGAACATTCCCTATTGTGCTCCTCAACACCAGAGCTGAGAGACAGCTCTGTGCCCCAAGCTGTAGTCATGATCCTCACAGATCATGGCATCCAGTGGGAAAAAGCAGGTTTGGAAAGGAGCAACCTGACATGTATAAGGCAGAGCTTTCTGTATCCCCTGGTTGACGGTATAAAGGAAAGCAGGTGTTCTGAAAGATGACTGAGTTTCCTTGCTGAGATCATCAATGAAAAGGAAAGGGACAAGCAGCAGGAAGAAAAGCGGGGTTGGAGACTATGGTCATACCTCCGAAAAAGTAAGGGCACCTGAAATGTGAGTCTTTAGTAATGTGGCGTCCTTAGGAAGGAGGTGGAAACCAACCAGAAAATTTTGGTAGCAATACGTCTCTGAGCCAATCTGAAGAAGGTTAGATGATAGGCATGCTAGATGTGCTTCTTTCCCCCTGTTGACTTCAGAGGGCTGTTAGTTTGTATCCAGAAGCAGCTGGGAAGAAAGAGAAGATATGATGGGAGAAGAAACAGGTCTATGGCAGCGTGGCTGCATACATCCAACCTGCTAAAAAGAAACCCTATTTAAAGAATCATGTTAGTCTGGCAAACAGTTTGTCCCATGAGGCTAGGACTGTTTGATTCTAACTGTTAGCCTCCTTCTGTTTTTCTGGCCACATCTCCTGGCCTGGAGTGTGGCTGCAGCCTCAGAGCACTGCTGGGGCTGCAAGAGCCCTTGCAGGGGTCTCCTTTTCAACCTCCTGCCAAACCCAGGCAGCTCAGGATGGGATGGGGTGGGCTGGGCTGCTCTGGGCTTGGTCCACTTGGTGTTGCAAACCAACTACATGAGGAGATGCAGCAGAATTTTAGATGTGAGGGCCTATAGATGTTTAAAGGTGATTCACCAGGACCCTCTTAGACAGAGTACCAGCAGCAAGTACACCCTACGGTGTACAGTCCTCTGCCAAGGTATCAGTCCCCTCCAGCTATGGCAGTAGGGAGAAAGTGAAAAAAAATTCCCCTTTCTTGAACCTTCTTCCCTCTTGGTCTGAGGATGTGGCACTTGGGGATGTTTAAAGATAAACATAGTGTTGCTGGGCTGAAGGCTGGACTCAATGATCTTAGAGGTCACTTCCCCAAACTTAATGATTTTAGGATTCTATGTGACCTCCACAAGAGGCAAGCAATGTCCACTCCTTTGCATTTGGCCTAAACCCCATGGGTTTGTTAGACAGGTTACCAAAACATTGAAGAGAGGCTGTTTCCTAGAACCTCGTGATATAGTTGGTAAGATTTTGTTTCAATTCAACTTGTGGTTGAAAAATGCTGTGGGTAAAAAAATAGGAAGAAAAACTGTACTAGATTAGGCAACTGCATAAATCTCATTTCCCTAAAAAAACCCCTTCACCTTATAAAAACCCCAAACCTAAACCAAACAAGAAAAAAACCATACCAAAAAAGAAATAACCCTCCTAATTGCCAAGTTCTATTTCCTGTAAACCATCAATTGTTTGGTTTTGTGTCAACCTCCTTTCCCCACTAGCTGAGCCCTGACCTTCCTTTCAACATGGTGCAGACTGAAAATACGGTCAAAGCCTGTAGGCTGATACAAAGTTTTGTAAGAGGACCTGAGGACCATTTCAGGATCAGAAATGGTTCAAATATATTCAGAACAATGTCTGAATTTGCAGTTGATGGCTCTTATCACACCCATGAACTTAGTGAAATTCTTTCATCTTTCTAGCACAGCTGTTCATATAAAAAAGTCAATAAGTGCAACAATGAACACTGGGTGTGACATCATGTTTTTCACTTGTAACCAGGGAACAGCAAAAACTTGCATTTCAACTTGCCTCAAATACTTTCTTCCTGTAGCTTCTAATGTGTGCTGTAAAAAATGTGTTTATAAGCTCTTGTAAGGGAGATTTATCACTCTGCTTCATTAATAAAATTGATTACTTGCCCTTGCCATGATAATTTCAGGTAAAAAAGATATGGAGGTGTATAACTAAAAGAAAAAAAAATCCAGCTTTGTTTTTACAGAAAAACCTGTCAATCAGGAACATCCCAATCTATGGAAAAGCCAATTGTCAAAACAGTCTTCACACTTAAGTCTTGTGTAGGATTAGTTTTGTTTATAAAAGGCAGCGGATTTTTTTCCCCTGGTAAGGCATGGGGTGGTTACAGGAGTCTTACTGCATCTGGAGTCCAACAGAAAGAAAATTGCCATGGAAAATGAAACATGAGAACAGCTACAAGTCAGGTAGGGTTTAGTCACTGCTAGAGCAGCTTCTCTGTGTCTTGCTTGTGACATTCATGTAGACAGCTGCTGAGCTTCCAGTGCATTGGAGTGGGTTCTTACCACTGCTTTTAGTGGAAGGTGGTTTGTTAACATTTTGGGGCTTGGCAAATTTGCTTTTATGGCCAGACAACATTGCAGTCTGCATGTGATAGCAACATCCCCTAACTAAAAATGCTATGTAACAACTTGAAGGGTACTTATTATACTATCATAAAGTTTAAAGATGGTCATATTTAGTGTATGTCTGAATACCGATTGATTAGCTCAGGCAAAAAAAACCCCATAACACAAACTGTTGGTAGGAAATGTTAACTGGAATGTTTGTGGGAACCCTTCCAGCAAACTGCTATCCTGGGTGTGCAAGAGTGGGACTACCCTGATAGCTGCAGCCCTTATGCAATTTTTCACCTCCACATTCCTGACACAACTACCAGTGGAAAACAATCTACCAATGGACAGTGAGATTTAGGAGATGTGGATAGGGAAAAAAAAAGGCCCAGTAATATGTATCAAGTAGTTTATAAATTACTATGCTATTAATTACTGCCCTGTGGTAGTGTGGGAGGTCAACATGGTGCTTTGTTACCCTGCAATAAAATAAGTAAATATAATAAGATTAAGTACTTTCTTAGGTTATGGGTCCCTCTGGGAAACTTATATCATTTTTCTGTTTTAGATTTTAGCATCTAATATTAGCAATGTTTGACCCAGATTGACATCCTGAGCTCAGCTTCTACCAGCCCTGCACCCAAATCCTCTGCCACGGATGACTTGTGCTGTTTGGAGTGTGAAGTTCTGTTGGAAGATGAATTTTTACACCAGATCACCACAGATCATGCCTGCACTGCCCAAGACATCCATCCTCACCCGCTTTTGCTATTGTGCCCCAATAAGTGTGAAATGCAGGCAGAGACTAAAAAGGAGCCCCAAGTCTATGAAATTGCCAAAGATACAGCTCTGCAGGGCACAGAACAGGACTGGCACTGAGGATCCAGTTTATCTGATCTGTATCAGCTTATGAGTCATCTTGGTTGCTGAAGCATGGACTTTAAAAACCTCCTTGGCAGGTTATGGTTGACAGTACAAATCAGCAATGCTTGGGGGAAAAAGAACTCACCAGCTTTAGAAGAATATTCAGTTATTTCCCAGCAATCCATTATCAACACAGGGTCACCAAGACTTAACCAACATGAGAACCACAGTAGTTAAAGTCTGGATGGCTTAAAGACCCAGACACTGTTACCTCCAACCTTTGCCCAGTCCTGGAAATTTGTCCCCAAGGACATGGGAGTGAGTCTAATTTTCACAGCTGATCACAGGAAGAAAGCAGGATGCTATTTATGGTGCTGAAGGATGCAAGACTCACTCCCTCAATTTCATCAAAGTGATAAATTTAAGCACAAAAAAGAATCCTTCTTCCTCCTTCCCATCGTGTGCCACCAAGTTAAAATTTGCACACAGGAAAGACATGGACAGGGCACGGTGTCTTGATGCTCCTGCTTTTCCCAGGGCAATGCTTCAGCCTCATCCTGCCCAGGCAGCTGCCTCTGATGCTGAACTGAGAGCTGCCTTTGTGAATGAAAAGTGTGAGTTTATAGTCACTTCAGCTTCTCCAGGGATTGGCACATCAGAGTAGAGGGCCTTGTTTCTGACCTGTTCCAATTAGGAAAAAAGACAGAGATTCCTGCAGGACAGACGGTTCCCACAAATTTGAAGGGTTAGATAACAAACTAATGGGAGGGAGGCAAAGGGCAAAGGGAGGAATGAGGAGATTTCCCTTCCACGTGTAACTTGAAATCCTTTCTAGTGGACAGGAATGCATTTAATATTTTGTGTCTCCCCAGTTTCTCTGTTAGGTTCTAGCAACAAGGTTCAGTTCACTTCTTGCTCATCTTTTCTCAGATGCTGGGTCTGAGGAGAGAGTTTTGCTTGTCTCCCCCTTAAGTTTCTCTTCCTAGTAGGACATTATAAGCAGCTCTCCTGTTCATGTTGGAAGGGCTTTTTTAATCCTGTTTTAAACACTGTTAGTGCCAGACATGAAGTAAGCTGGCTGTACCAAAAGTATTTTAGGGCATTTTAACTCCTCTTGTCAATAATGGTGTAGTTAAGTTGAAATTAAAATCTGGTTTACTTCTGTTTGAGAGGAAGATTATTTTGCCTGCACCTTGATCCACGTCCACTGAAGCCTCTCTTGTATTGGTGGTAATGGGTCAAAATGGAAGAATTTGAGGATTTTTCCCCCACATTTTTCTGTTTCAAAAATTCCAGTTAAAATTTTCGCTAATAAAATTCAACTCTATTTTTTTCTTTCAGCAACACTGTACCCCATATCTAACTACCCCAGTAGCATTTCTACCAGCCACCAAATTTTATCACTGGCTTTACTTGCTGCAAATAAAGCTAGGATTGTTTCTTCATGGCAGAATTGGCACACTGCAATGTGTTTGGGCAGCCTAAATCCCACCCCAGTGCTTCTGCCTAAGGTTTCCTGCCAGCTGGTGCCAGATTGTCAGAGGCACATCACTGACAGGCAGCTCCATGCACAGGGACCAAGTCACAGAAGGGCTCTTAGGAGACATCCTGGCTGTTGCCCCAAGATGCACAACCTCCTCTCAGAAATATTAAGCTGCCTGTTTGTTCCAAAGCCAGAAATTAGGTGAAGGTTGAGAGGACTTATCAGTAAGTCAGGACAGAGGCAAATATACACATTTCCCAGGGTGTTGCAAACATTCTCAGAACAAACACTCCAAATCCAGGAAATTCAGTTAAGGTTGTTTAAATGCTTAATGGTATTTCTGTATATTACAGTATAGAGTAAAGGTGTTCCATATCTGAAAATAAAAAAATGAATTGGAAGACAAATGTCTCATGCAACATGTCAAATACTGTACATTCTCAAAAAAAGTAATAAACTTTTAATTCATCTGAACAAATCAATTGATTTCTCTCAGACTGAGAGCATCATATTTTGGTATGCTAAAGTGTTTAAATAAATATATAAAGTCCAGTTTAAGGCTCTATGACTGCTGCCTCTGTGACTAACAAACCAGAAATTTGACTCTGATTTGTAGCTATAAATCAGACCTGCACTTCCATCAGTTCCCACACTGATGTATCTGCCTGTTTTGACTCACTCAGATGCTACCAGCTTCAAACCTCTTCAGTACTGAATGCTTCAAATCCTGATAAGCTCCTTTTGAGTTAGTTCTTTGTCTTTTGAGCTCTGTCTTGTTGGGTTTTTTTTAATGCAGACATTTATTTTGTAAGAAGGGTAAATCTTGGGCTTTTTCAAGTCCCTTCCTCATCTTGAAGTTTGCTTATCATTATTTCTGCAAATCCTGCTAAAAGTTATCCTTGCCTTGACTGCTTCTCAGAAGACATGCTTATTCAGGGCTTTAATAATTTGCTGATTAACTTCCTGTCATTCCCTGGTTTATTGAATTCCTAAATCCCTCCTGAGAGACTGTGATCTCAGAACTAAACCAAGAGCAACTCTCTTGACATCTCTAGTAATTCCAGTGCAAACAAAGAAGAGCTGAGGCACAAACTCAGACTTGAAAGAGTGGGAATTAGAAGGGTTTGGACAGGGCTTGAGATTTCCTGATAGAGTATTTCTGTTGAGGTGAGACCTGCAAGATCATATCCACATCATTCAGCAGATACTTCACATTACTAGGGTGTAAAGTCCTGTGTTAAGTGTCTCAGAATAAAATGTGGGATTTCAGTTTCATGGTTCTTTTTGAGTTTTCCATTACTCATTTCAAATCCACACCAACATGGCTTTTAATTTTTTCTTTCCACAGTCATGTTTTGCCTTTTAGTCCAAGCAACTTCACACAGGTTTGTTTCACAAGACTGGAACCATGTCTGGCTGTACTGTATTCATCATGGTAGTATCCAGAGACTGTCTGACTTGTTGTTTTGTCACACCTTCATGGTCTTTACTTTCTAACCAAATGAAGAATCAAAGCTGCCTTTGGTTTTTACTCTTAGCCTTTTCTGATTGAAATACTTTCCTATTTATTTCATTCCACAAAAGGCACAATAACACTTCTCTGTAACTGTTCTCAGCTACTTTCTATTATGATGGTGCAAAACCACACAGACATCAAATAGTGTCTTTCCTACCTTCTCCTTTGCTTTACTTCCTTCTATTTGGCATCTCATCCTTTTTGCTAGTGCTACAGCTTGTGCTGCCTAGTGCTACAGCTTGGTGGACATCTATTCTGCATCTACCCACAGCTAGGTTTGTGACACTCTGTAAGAGTCGATATATAAGCAGCAGCCTGAACAGGCAGCCCTGCTGTCCTGAGATTTACCAATGGAAATTACTCATTTAGTAATGAGTAATTACTGAATGTTAACTGAATGTTAACTTGATCTTACTGCTGTTGGTACCACAGGAAGTTTTGCTGTGCCTCATGCAAAAATGAGTTAGTGAAAAAGGCCTATCTGGAAAACATATCTTTGCATTAAGAAGCACAACACTGCAGCAGCCCAAAGTAATCCTGACTGCAGTGTGATCCCAGAGCACTTAGATCCCAGCTCCATTGTAGGTGATCCTCTAGGAAAGCTGCCCTGTGGAGAAAGAGGAGCTAATCTTCTCTATCCATTCTTTCAGTTGGAGTTTCAGCTCACCATTCTTTACTTAGGGAACTGTGTGTTTTAGTGTGCTTTTGGAACACTAAGGGATAGGTGAGATCCTTTCTCCATCTGTCTGGGATGGCTGAGAACATATCCTGCTTCAAGAACTGCACCAAGGATCTGCACGTTTGCCTCTACATGCCATTCACTCATCTATTTACCTCCTGCCTCTACACAGAAAAGCTTTTTGAAGAGCTTGCCAAGACTTCTGCCAGGTGACATCTAAGTGAATTTCACCACAGCTGAGGGCCTGACAAGCTTTGCTGTACAGACACAGCAGGAAATTAAGGTACTTTTAACGTATATATATATTTGTAAATATTTATTTTAAGCCTTCTTGCATTAAGAGATTTCAAATGCAGCAGCAACGTGGCATATACACGGCTACCTGGCGGTTCCTCCCTCTCTCCCTGCCCGCAGGCTCCTCTTGGAGCAATGCCCCGTCAGTCCAGAGTGCGGCTCTGCGCTTCGGCCAGCGCCACTTCTCCTCCTCTTCTTCATCCCTCCCGCCCCTTCGTCACCTTCCTCAAACCTGCGGCCACTTGAGCCGGGCGGGGCAGCTCCGCCCCGCCTGTGTGCGGGGCCCCGGGCCAGCTGGGGTGCGCACGGCTTCCCCAGGAGCCGACATGGAAACGGAGTCGTTCCTCGGAGTGAGTAAAGCAGCTGGGAAGGAGAAGGGAGGGAGGGAGCGAGGGATGCGGCTCCCCGGCGGGTCCGGCAGCGGGAGGCGGGGGCAGCGCGGATCCCTGGGCGGTCCCCATCGCCCTGAGGGGCTGGCGGCCCTCTCCTCTCCGGGTACTGCTCCTCACAGGGCTTCCTACAATTCCCGTGAGGGCATTCTTAGCTTCTGGGTCGGCTGCAGCATATGTCTGACTGATGTAATCGTGAATCGTCCTTTTATTATATCTCCCTCCCGGAACTGCGTTGGCCGGGGTTTGGCCGTGTCCCAGCGCCGCGGGCCGGCGGGGCTCTGCGTGCAAGGCGCTCCCCGGTGGGGCACAGACCAGACCGGGCGAGGGACAGTCAACTCAATGCTCTCGTGTCCTGGGGCTGGAGAATGGTGATCTCTAGCGGCTTTACATGTCTGCATGTTTCATTACTTGTTTATTGCATGTGTCCCGGTATAGTCCTCAAAGTATAGTTGCTGCCTGTATGCAGAGCATCCAAGGAAGGTGAGACAGATGATGTGAGCAAGCACAGCAAGGGTAGTTAGGGTGGGTTGTTCCTGACTGGATGCCAAGTGCCCACCAGAGTCTATCACTCTCCTGCTCAGTAAGGGGAGAGGAAAAGGTAATGAAAGGCTCATAGGCCAAGATAAGGACAGGGAGACAGGTACCATCACAGGCAAAGCAGACTCGACTTGGGGAAAATACTGAATTCATTACCAATGAAATCAGAGTAAGGTAATGAGAAATAACCAGCAAATCTTAGAACACCTATCCCCCACCCCTCCATTCAAGCAGGTGAATCTTTGCTCCAGTGCCTGGAGCAGCTCTTCCCCCTCTTTCTATACTGGCCCTGGTGTCAGTGGAGTTGCCTCTTTCACATATTCTTACTCCTCTATTCCTGGCAGCTGTTGCACAGCAACCTTTCCCCCTTTCTTGAATCTGTTACTGCAGAGGCTCTACCACTCTTGTTGATGGGCTCAGCCTTGGCCAGCATCAGGCCCACCTTGGATCCAGATGGCATTGGCTCTGTTCTACATGGGGAAAGTTTCTGGCAGCTTCTCACAGAAATCAGCTCTGTAGATTCCCCCACTACCAAAATCTTGCCATGCAAACCCAACACAATAGTTTATCACAGTACTGTGTATAGGATGGACTTACATATCTGGAAAAGGGGAATAAAGAAATAGTTCTCGTTTGTGAAGTTTAGGATTTAGTCATGAGAGGCAGCAGCTAATGGTTGCAGTTTCCTTTCTCCAGGTAAGCCTTGGTTTCTCCCTAAAGGTTGCACCTCAAGCATAAGGCAGCAGCTGAGTTTACCGGTGGCAGTGTGAACATCTAGGGCTTTGCATTGCATGGGGGAGCAGGACAAAACCTGGTCCAGTCACTTTTGTACAGGACTTGATCAGCAGATGGCCACGGTGCAGCTCCTGCCATGCACTGCCAGTGGCTGCCATCCCTAGTCTCAGGGTACTGTGGAAGAAGAAGAGGAAGAGGAGAATGAGAGGTGCATCTCTCACATGTTTGTGTTTACAGTACTGCAGTGTGTCTTGGTCTTGCTGTTTCTGCTCTCTCCTGGCTTTCCTCAGGCCCAGCAGGACACTCTTTGTGAAGTGTCCTAGTCCTGCAGGGGCTGGAGCATTGATGGCAGCTTGTGCCAGGCTGAGAACCTGGTGCCCATGGGCTTTGCCTGGGCAGTGCCAAGGGGTCTCTTGTACAGCTCAGCACAGGCAATTGCAGGGCTTGATGCCTCTGCAGGGACTTCCTCAGCATGTACTATCCTGACTCTGTGGTGAACTGGAGAAAGGGACCGGCATGGCAGGGATCCAGTTTTTTTCCTGTCAGCTGTGAGGCCGTGCCTGTGTTAGCCCAAGCAAGGCAGTGAGACCACATGGCAGGAGGAGGGTGGCAGCAGGCAAACCTGCACCCTTGGATGCATCCTGGGGGTGCTGTTGGTGCAAAGGATCCGGTGCTGGGACAAGGTGTGACTGCCTGGCAGGGCTTAAGGGTCTTCCTGTGGGTCCCTGGGGTGATGGGTGCCAGCTCTGCAGGACTGTGGGTGGCTTTGTGGAATTGGAGAGCCCCAAAGACTCTGGAAAGGGAGCTGCAAATCTCCCCCTTCAAAAGGAGAAAAGCAATGCTTATAGTCAGGTTTGTAGTCTGCATACAGGACCTGAGTAAGTGCTACCATATGCTGGGGTGTTGCAGCCTCACAGCTCTGTCAGCTTCAGAGGTGGAGAAGAAGAGACACCATCCAAAGTTTACTGAACAGCAATGCTGTTTTAAGCACCTGCAGCCCCTGTCCACGCTGCTGCTACTTGGTACAGAGAGCAGAGCAGCTGTGGGTGAGCAGTGGTGTGCAGTCTGATGAAGCACGAAACAGCAAAAGGTGACAACATGAGCTGCAGACATCTGTTGTCTGAAGAAGAGTCTGTGGGGCACAGAAGCTCATCATATTAAAGTGCAGAGCCAGAGAGTGGGTGAGTTGATCTGCCTGAGATCTGAATATTTTTCCAAGAATAAGAATAACTGATGTGGCATATAGAGACCATTTGTTTCTTTCAACTCAAAGATGCACTGAAGGCACAGCGAGAGAGGCTAGGCAGGTGATGCTTTGTGCATTGGCTGGTATAAAAGCAGATTGTATCTTTTTGTGTGGTATGGACATAAAACTTAGGAATGCAATTCCTAAAGTTCCCTTTCAGATGACCCTATGTGACTGTCAAAAGAAAAAGAAATCTATTGCACCACGTTTAAGGAAATGTTCTTCATATAAACACTGTGGCCCTCCAGTATATAAGGAAAACCCAACCACCTCCTAGGAGAAACAATCTTGAATGAAAGTGCTAAGATGCAGCAAAAGGGACCAGGGACCCGTGAGGGTGTTTGTAAAGTACAGAATCTCAAAAATGCATATCTGACTGTGATTACTGTAGCAGACAAGGAGGAATAATTTACATTGGCAGCTTTTAAAAAAAGCATTAAAAAGAAACTGTGATATTAATGATAGTAATCACTGTGGCATGATCTAAAAGAAACTCTCACACTAGCTGTGACAAAATAAAACCTTGAAAGCAATGAAAAAAAGGAAGGCTCTAATCTCCAGACCACCACCTGAACTAGGAACGTCCTAGGAAAAAAAAAACCCAAAACATGGAGAGCTTATTTTTGTGTTCTGCACAATCCAGGAGATCATAAAATGAAAAATGAACAGGATAACTCTAGTAGGCCCTGGTGATGCCATGATTACTCATCTGGGTTTCATTCACTGGCAACTCCTGCATGACCACTTGAAATTTTGCAGAAGATCCCAGAGAAGAACAGGTCCAGAGTAGTTTCAGGAAGATCAGACCAAACTAAAATACGTATGATTACGGACTCATAGGGGTAATAAAAACATCTTTGGTGTTCTCCGAAGCAGGAATAGGGAGAGGAAAGTTTTCCTCTTTGACCCCAGATGCCAGCATGACCTGCAAGTCCAGTGTCCTGACATCTTTGTAAAGGCTTTTCATAGAGGTGCTCCTGTGGCACCTGATTTGATCCTTCAAGGTAAGTGTTCTCTAGGGACCTGAGGGTAGCAGACCCAGCCCCGCCATCAGTCCCCTTGCCGTGCCCCTGGGACTGCAAAGGGCAAAGGAATGGACGCAGTTTCACACTGGAGGGAGGTACCCCTTGAGGTTTCACAATAGCCAATACAGGCAGTAATTTCTCCATACCAGTGAAACTGTATATATTTGTCCTGGCTCAGTTTTTTCTTTCACTTGGTCAGTTTGCAAGCCTGAAGCTGGACCCCACCCTTTGGCATTGTGCTGGGGGGCAGTGTTATCAAAAGCAGCATACGCTGTGGCTAACAAGCTCTTGACATTTTGAGACTACTTGAGAGAAGTGTTGGCATTTTTTAACATCACACACAGGTGCAATGTCACTAATTCCACCACAGTATGTGGAATGGTTTATTGTTTTTCTTTTCTTTTTCCCTCCCAGAACACCCTATGAAGGCCCTGAGGACATACCAATGGAAGGCCCTTTGCAAACCATTGTTCATGTGTGCCATGAAAATGGTCAATGGATGTCACGGTTACCAGAGAAACTCTGGGATATTCCCCTCTATAACTTAGCTCTTCCAGGTAAAGATTAACTTTTGTTCTCCACTGTTTTGCTAGCTTGCCATTTAAGCATTGGAATATCCTGTTTGTCCCATTTCAGGATAGCTATGTTTATTATTTGGGTCAGTGTGTGGGGGAGGGTTTGTGTGATGTTATGTGAATAATGTTGGTCTGTAATGTTTGGGGTTTCTTAGAGGGGAGGGGTGAAAAAGGAATTTTTTATTGTTTTTTAGAAATGAAAAGAAAGAGGTACTTTGTATCATCTTGTCAGATACTATTAATAGTCTAAGGATTGACTTATTTGGGCAATGATAAAATTTTCCTTATTAATTCTTGTGACTTCCTATATAATAAAATGTTTCTAGGAGGGGAGAATTAATATTTTCCCTTATTATTTGTTTCTTTGTACTGTCTAAAAGAGACTGTGAAGTTGCAGAAAAAGGAGAATTGAAACTTGTAGTTAACATGTTTTTATTAATGTAGACTGTTATTTTTCTACATGATCCAGCTTATAAAAACTGGATTTATCATGTTATGTGTAAATGCATTTAAATGACACCTGTGTATTATTAACCCTTCTTTGGTCATATTATTGCTTCTTTCTGCTCCCTTGATTTTTTTTTCCCTCTCATTCTGTCCAAAAAATTTATGGTATAATGTGATTTCACAGACACATGGGGAGGCACTGAAGGACCATCAACTCTTGGGTGATTCCCTTTGCCTCTGCATCAAAAATGGCACTAAAGAAAAGTCTAGCCCACGTTTTCTCTCACACCTGTAGATGTGACAGGTAGTTTGGGGGGAAAGCAGCACAGCTTTCCCCTGAATGTTTTAGGTAGTCCACAGGATCATAGGTTAATTTTAGGAAAGGCATGTATTTAGGGATAGTGTGAATTCTTGTCTTCAGTGAATTCTTGCCCTAGGAGAACCCAAGAATTGTAGTGTTTTGGCTTTTTTCTGCCCATTGTGAACTAATGGAGTGTGGAGTTCCACTTAAAAATCTAGAAACTTATTTCATGGAGGCTTCTTAGATAATGTAATTTGAATTGATGTTAACTTCAAAACAAGCACATCTCTGTTTAGGATAAAGCCTATGTAAGAGGACTAGGACAGGTGCTATTAAAAATATGAGTTCTTATTTAACCATCAAGAGAGGAAAAAAGAAAATACATATCTGTTTTATGACTGAAGAAAGAAGGTAATAGTCTCCTCTTTTTGTATTTTTGTTCCTATTGCAAAAATCATTCAAAAGTCAGTAGTACACTCAGTGGGATTTTGTTTTGCTGGAAAAGGAGCCATGTTGTTTCTATAAGGCTTTTACCTGGTGTTTCTTGGCCATCATAGAAAGGGAAGAACCTGCTGAAGGCCTTGTTTGCCTTCCGGGCTCAATTCCGAAGGGTGACCTTGTTATTCTCGCAAATGTTTGTTGTTCTTGTGAATATGCCTGCAGGGAGAACAGGGTTGAAGAACAGTTGAAGGCAAGTCCATTTCAGCAAACATTAGAGGACTTTTACAGGGCATTGCAGGCTATTAGCTTGGAATATTTTGGTGTCTGTCCAGCTGACCTACAAAGCTGATCTAGCCCAAGTCAGAACACAAACAGATCAAGACCAACCAGGTCAAGACAGCTCTGGCAGATTTCCAGAGGGAGGAAACCCAGTTTGGAAGTGGAAGTTTATCTCATAGAAGGCATGCAAGAAACATGACAGAGTGGATTCTGAAAGCATGATGAGGAGGCAGCGGCAAATCTCATTAATTAGTGTTGTGCTTGCACCAGATTCAGCACAGTGCTGCTGGGGAGGTGTGGATTCAAGGTCTGGAGCTACTTGGCTTGGTGCTAGCTCAGTATCTTTGCAACATATATGTTGTGTCATGGATGTACCCATCTTCCTTTCATTACTGTAACTCATGACATCACAAAAGACTCGTGAGTAAAAGATTACAATCCATTTGCTGGCTGGCATCCACAGATGCAACACCCATCAATGGAATCCTGCTCAACTCTCTTAGACTTGGATTTGGTCCATGGGTGTTTAATAGTTTGACTCTTACATCTTCTAACACATACTTCTTTTATTGCATGCCCTCAGTATTGCAGATCTTCCATCTGCAACGAGTATGGTTTGGGTGTTTAAAGCAGTAAAATAGATCAAAAATGGCTTTTAGAAGGTGAAAAAATGGAGTGAGAACATCAAATTATTATTGACAGTCCAAAGAATTTTTATTTCCAAACCAATCATTTTTACTTTGTTTACTAGAAATATTACCACTGGCACCAGTAAGACTGACAATTCAAGAAAGCAGTTCCTAGCATCAGTGAACAATTAGTTTGACAGAAGACTTAAACCCCAAAATGATAAGCAGATTCTTTGCAGATACTCTGTTAAGATCCAAGCAAGTCCAACTTCACTGAGTTGTTAGCTTTTCTTACTGATGATTTATAAAACTGGAAGAAATAATGGAACAGAAAAAGCTAGCAAAATCACTGGTTCCCTGTCCTGATGAAATTATAAGTTGCCATAGTTTCATCTAAACATGATGCAAGAGATGTGTCAGATTTATTAAGACTTCAAGGAAATAAAATATTTTGGCAGACTGTTCTTAGCTCTAATGCCTGTGTAATTCCCTGTGCTGGAAAGAATCAGGTAATTTTTGAAGTCCATCAGATGAGGATCTTGTTCATCATTTGCTCATAAACTTAGACTTGGATTTGCCTCAGAAACCTTCAAGTACCCAACTTGTTTGTTGTTTTTGTAGGGGAGGTGGAGGTTTAGTTCAGGAGGACATTTTTAGCAGATATTTAAGACATAAGTGGTTAAAGTGCCAAGTTAAGTGTTGGTCCAGTCAAAGGTGCAAGAACATGAATTTCTGCTTTCAGTCATATTTTCCTGTGCAGATATGAGGGTATTGGACAATGAAATCCTGCATTTGGACAAATGAAAACAGGACAAATTCTAAATAAATTCAGCCTTCAGCTATTTATTCCCTGAAAAGAAAATGTTTTCATGTCAAGATAATTATTTTGAGGGAAGATGCCATTTGAAACAGACCATTTTATTGTCTGTTTGGGACAAACAACAGTGATGTGTAGTTTAGATGGGGATTGCTTTATTGAAAAGTGTCAATACCTTCCCTTCACAAGGATTTCACACTAAACTTATTAATATTAGGTGAGCAACCTCTGTAGAGAATTCCATCTTTTTGCCATAACTACAGAGGCTCTCAGACAATATAGGTGTGTGGCTTGCAAATAGGTGGTGGCCTATCAGGTGTGCACATGAAATGTAGCCATGGAATGTGATCTTGAGTAGTTAAGGAATGAGATTTTCTGTACATTTATTTTTGTATTCTACAGGGAGTCATGACACTATGACCTACTGTTTGGACAAAAGCTCTGCTGTTAGTGTCAATGAGTCCAAGCTGGTGAAGTTTTTAAACAAATGTCTGCCTTGCATTGTGCGCCCCATTATCATGAAGTGGTCTGTAACACAGGTAACCATTGTCTGGCATTCTCTTCTTGCCTTGCCAAAATTGAAGCTTGTGCTGCAGGGCTGAGAGTTACAATGACAGAATAGCCTGCTGCCCAGAAATCTGTGCTGTCATGAGATGCCATGCCTGGGTCTTGTGGTTTAACCCCATCCAGCAGCTCAGCCCTGCACTGCTGCTTCTCACTGCCCCTGGGTGAGATAGGGGAGGGAATTGGAAGGGTAAAAGCTGGATGGCTTGTGGGTTGAGATAAAAAAACATTTAATAGGTAAAGCAAAAGCTACTTGTCCAAGCAAAGCAAAATAAGGAATTAATTTACCACTTCCCATGGATGTGCAGCTGTTCAGTCATCTCCAAGGAAGCCAGGCTCCATCATGTGTGCTCCATCATGCCTTACTGTGACAAACGCCATCACTCTGAACCTTCCCCCTCTTCTTCCCCCAGTTTTATATGCTGAGCATGACTTCTTATGATGTGGGATATCCCTGTGGTCAGTTAGGATCAACTGTCCTGGCTGTGTCCCCTCCTAACTCCTTGTGCACCCCCAGCCTCCTCACTGGTGGTGTGGGGTGAGAGGCAGAAAAGGCCCTGACTCTGTCTAAGCACTTCTCAGCAACAGCAGAAACATCCCTGTGCAATCAATGCTGTTTCCAACAGAAATCCAAACCACAGTTCCATTTCAGCTAACATGAAGAAAATTACTCTTTCCCATCTCAATCCACCATGTTGGAGTATGAGATAGGAGCCATACATATCTGATCATCTTTTCTGGGGAAGAAGCATGCAGGTGAGGCAGGGATGATACTAAAAGCTGTTGCTTAAAGCTGACCCTTGGTACTAGAAACCCTTTTTTACATGTTTATAGTGGTGATAAATAACATTTAATATTAATGTCATTAACAGAGGTTTTCTTTCTCTTGCACTTTGTTCAGAGGGTGCTTGCTTGTCATTTTTGCTATCACTGTTGTGTGACATGTCAGTTGTTTTCCCCACCTATAGTGGGTATTTAACCAGCAGCAGAAACAGAAGAATCCCTTGTTGAAGGGATTTTTTTTTTCCCATAAAGATTAAGAGAGTGAAGGTGTGGTCCCTCACGTAAGGTATAGTTAGCTTTTTAAAATGTGCAAATATTAAGATGGTAGTTATCTCTTTGTTCCTCACAAATGTATGTTAAAGACAAAATTGCAGATCATGATTTAAGCTACAGCTTTTGAAGATTCTTCCAAAGAACAGACTTTCCTAACATCAAAGAGGTACCAAAAATCTTTCTGTTTTTGTTTTTATTGAAGGAGTGGTTAATTATGAGGGAATTAAAACTGAATAATTGATAAATAGCAATAAGCATGCCAAGGTTTCTTTTGCTGTGTTTGAGCAGCTCTGGCAAACTGGAATCTTAGACACTACCAGGTTCAAATATGAACTGGCAATGGTGAGCTGATGTTGAAGGGCACTTGCTTAGCACAGATTCTTGTTCATTTTGAGCTGGTTTTTTGCGGGGGACTTCAGCCAATGAAAGATTTAGAAACCTCCTCACTTGTGGGTTTCTGGCTGGCAAAGTGACCCTGTTGGTGACAAACAATCTCTTAACATCATTATAGTAATTTTCTGGTCCAAACCCAGTGTGACAAGCAGGAAGTGGCCCAGTGCTGATAGGGAAGAGGCACAGCTACAATCCTGCCCCTCCTTTGCTATGCCATGCTCCACTTATCTCTGTGGGGAGATGACTCCATCCATTGGTATCCAGAACAGACACCATGGAGCCCTACTGATGGTAGGATCCACAAGTTCCTGGATGGCCCAGTGCCTGGGAGTTGTCTGTTTGAGCCCCAGCTGATGTGGCTGTTAGTCTGGAGGCCCAAATATTTCCTGTATAATGGCTGTGTAACTTCCAGTCATGCCCTGGATGCCTGGTGTGAGATTGAAACACTGAGCAGCATTGCTCCTCAGGGCTTCCTTTTAAATTTTGCCCTTTAGGGGGCAACGTTCACACTGCCTAATTCAGTATCCAAACCCAGGTGACTAATTAGAGAGTCTAATTTGTCTTGTTTTCCTTTATAGTCAACAGATAAGAAATGAATTTGTCTTGAAGGGCAGTTCAGAGCAGCTGTTTCATTTGGTGCTTTTTCTGGCTACAAAGGTTACATATGACCCACAGCCATGTACACTCCCATCCCCAACATACTCCAGGCAAAGGTGTGTGGATCATCCCGCTGCTTCAGCCTGGTGGCGACCAAGCAGGAGCTGTTGGCCAGACCCACTGCACCCCCTGGACCCTGGGGCACATGGGGCTGGTCTGTCCCAGCCAGGCCCCTCGGGCACAGCCTGGGGAGGCTCAACTCATGTCCAAAGAACAGGAAGTTAGGGGGTTAAACTAGGCAAGGTGAGCATCCTGCCGTGTGTCTTAAGGTCTGCCTCAGTGCTAAAGCTATGAATTTGGATAATCAAGAGCAATGCCTTGTACCGATTTAGCTTTTGCTGAATCCTTTCTGACTTAAATCAGTACCATGTATGGTTTCTGAAGCCTAAATTTTCATCCCTAGCAGGTTGAACTGAGACAAATTAGTGTTTAAACATATTTAATTAAATTGACTCTATTTTCTTATGCTAAGAGTCTTGATATGAGGAAAAGACATACCATTTTTTCATATCATGAGGAACTTTTTGCCTCAGAAACAGCTTTATCGCCTGTTCTATTCAGCCCTCAAATCCAGTGGAAGTGCTCTGAGCTTTATAAGAAACTTTATCTTGAAAAAGAACAATAGCTAGTAGTTTTTTCTGGTTTTGTTTTTTCTTCTGTTGAGGATGTGTGAGGTCCCCAGAGACAATCATGGTAAAGTCTTTGATCTAATAAAATAAATACAGCATTTCTAAGGTGCTGATCCTGCAGTTGTTTTTAAAATGAACAGTTGTGTGAAGAGCAATCATGTACTTATGTACAGGTTAATTGATCTTTAACTTTCAGAACACAACAAGGGCAATTGTCTAATCTAATCTGTACTTTCAGTTTATGCTGCAGGGAAATTGGAGTCCCTCTTGTCAGAGAGCATAATGCTTCCAAGTTGCAATTTGGTGCCATACAGTGACATTTTAAAGACAAAAGACCTGTGAAAAATGCCATAGGGCTAACGTTGTACCCCTCTTTTAGCTTTCTAAACTAAAGAAACAAATCTCTTTCAAGCGGTCAGGATTTTGTCTTCTGTTTCACCTTTCAGGTCCTGACTGTGACAGAGCAACTTGAGGCTGGAGTTAGATACCTGGATTTCCGGATCGCCCACAAGGCTAATGATCCATCTATGAATTTGTACTTTGTGCATATGGTTTACACAACTGTTACTGTGCAGGTATTTTCCTTACCTTTGTGATGGCTATAAAACCAGTGCCATTTCTTTCATTTAAGGGCCATCATCATCTAAAAATGCTGGCTCAAGGTCTTCTGAGTAGGTTGTTTTTCTTTTGTGAGGACTTTCAACTAGAGAAAGTCAGCAGGGCTGGAAGTTAGTTTCAGCAGCTGCATATGATACTGGAGCATCAGTTTTTTCCTCATCCTCAAGCCAGAATCTTTGTGCCTGTTCTCCACTGCGTATCCCCAACCACATGCCCGATTTTCTGGGGTTTATCATGTGCTGTGCCAGGATGATACACAGGGCATTCCTGTTTCCCCTGGTAAGGAGAGAAGTTATCAAAGTGAAGAAGGCATTAAAAGCCCTATACAATTACAAAAACACTTTATTTTTTGAGAAAACACAGTTTTTCATTATTGTGATTGTGAGTCTACTCCACCATGACTGCTCTGTTGATTGTATGTCCTTTCCCCTACATAGCACAGATAACTTTCTAAGCTGCCATACCTCTTTCTTGTAGGATATTCTGTGGGAAATATTGAGGTGGTTAGAAACTCATCCTCAGGAAGTTGTTATCATAGCCTGCAGGAATTTTGACGGATTAACCAAGAGACTTCATAATCATCTTGTTGCCTGTATAAAAGAGATTTTCCAGTGTAAACTGTGTCCTAGAAATGTAAGTATGAGATCCCTTTTTTCTCATTTTTAAAAGAACGATACTTCACAGTGAGATCTTTGATTCCAAATATTTAGATATATTCTACTTTCATTTTTAACCTTGGAAACCTTGGAAAGGTACCATTTGTGGCATCAGAGATAGGTCATTACCTAACAGAACTGAAGAGATAAAGCAAACCTACATTCCACAGTGTGGAGGAGGGAATTGAATTTGACTTTTATGTCTGTTGAGTTGTGGGACAATAGTAGAGACAACTGTCATCCATTGTCCTGTCGTAGTTTTCTTGGAAAGGAAAGGGAAAAGAAGAGAGAGGAAAATAAAGGAAAATAAAAGAAAAAAGAAAGGAAAATAAAAGTTGTGCATCATATATTTATAGAATTTAAAGAATCCATTTTCTGCCTTTTTTTAGGCAATAATTAGAAATTATTTTTTTCTATTTAGAATAGTTTAGGTTGGAAGTGACCTCTGGAGGTCATCTGGTCCAACATCACCATGCAAAGCAGGACCAGCTTCTAAGTTATGTTGGGCTGTGTCCTGTGCATTCTTGCTTATCTCCAAGGATGGAGATTTCACAACCTTTCTATGCAACATAGTAACTGTGTTTTCCTTCTCTATCTGATCAGAATCTCTCTTGTGTCTGCTGACTTCCATCCTTTGCTGTGCATATCTGAAGAGTCTTCTCTACATTTACCTGTTAGGTATTTGCAGACAGCATTAAGACCTGTCCAGTCTTCTCTTTTCATGCTGGACAGACTCAGCACCCTCAGCCTGTCCTTGTGTGTCATGCTCCAGCCTCTGCTCCAGCCTGTGCTTCTGCTCTGCTTGTGTGCTGCTGGATTCACTCCAGTTCACAGTGACTTTGTACTGTGGTAGCCCCAGCTGCAAACAGTACTTCAGCTGCAGTCTCACAACTGCTGAATAGAAGTGAAGATCCCCTTTTCTTGATTTGCTGTCTGTGCCTTTGCTAATACAGCCCAGTTCACAATTGACCTTTGCCAGGTGGGCACACTACTGGCTCTTGTGCAGCTTGATGTCTATGAGAATCTTCAGGTCCTTTTCTGCAAAGCAGGTTTCTTGCCAGCTTCCATCAGTCTGTCCTGGTGTGTGGGGTTAGTCTGTTCAGGACTTTGCACTGAGCTTCTTGAGGTTTCTGTCAGCTTGTTGAGGTCCTTCTTAATAGCATCTCTGCCATCAGTGCATTTCTGGTGGCATTGACTTTCCTGGAGCTGGCCTCCTATCCCGTCTTACAGTTACCCAAATATCCAGAAAAGCCTTAATTTAAATAATCAGCAAATATTTGATTGCTAGATTTTAGAAGTTGAAACTTTTAGCTTCATCTGTTTTTTACAAGGTATGGGAGCTTTTAGTAGTTAAACAATTAACATTTCAAAGATGCACAGGAACAGAGGGTTTTCTCTGGAGATGTGAGTGGTACAGGAGAATGATGACCCTGTTCACGATTCAAATTCAGCCTTTGAAGCTGGTGTATCAGTAACGTGTGAGTATTACCATTTCAAAGCATTTTGTACAGCAGAGTTAAAATAGAACAATTCTCAGCAAAACTAGGGGATTCTGAAATATTCAGGCCTCAGCTGAATAACTGAAGACCTAAATGACACTATTTTATTGTTTCCCCAAATAACTTGAGCATGTAAGTTGTGGATGAGCAGAGATACTGGAGGTGGTCAAATTTGCTTTCAGACACATGGCCAGCTCTTAAAAAGAAGAAAGTTATGAACTGCAGAAGGGGCGAGTTGATGACAATTTGTTGAATGGAGGAAGGCATTGAAAGAATGATCTGAGATCACTTCACTGAAGAAAGAACATTTCTGAGTTGTGTCCAGGAGGATGGAGGAAGAGAACTGGAGAAAAGACAAACCCAGTACTTCTCTTGACTAGGAAAACTTTATATCTATGCTGCCTGTGACCAGCAATGGATCTCACCATTTTTGCTAGTGGTACCATTGCAGGTTAGGCACCTGTGGGATTTTTCAGGATCACAGATTTCAATGAAATATCCAAGTGCTTGCTGACTTATTCTAAAATAAACTGCTACCTACTGTCTTTTGAGACTGCACCTCTGTTGTCATACAGAATTAAGTGTCAAAGTGTTCATGAAGCAGCTGCTCAGGCAAGGTCTGTATGTAGTACTGGCACAAGCCACAGCGTGACAATATTACACCGCATTTAAAATTTTAATTGTCTTAACTATTCAAAGTGTCTTCCTTTGATCTGGATTACTAGGGTTTAAAAATCCCTTGTTGGACTTTCATTTCTGCTTTGTTTGCAAAATAAGCACCTGTTTTCATATACACATCTCCGGTAGCTTATTTTTTTTTGGCTTTCATTGCACATCTTTGCTTGTTTGTTTAAGAGGTTCCAGCTTTAGAAAGGCAGCTGCGGTAAAGCAAAGGCTTCAGTCAATCATGAAGTTTTGTAGCATGCCTTAATTTTGCAGTATTTTCTGACCTAATGGGAGCTTGCATTCTCTCTTTTGTGGATGAACTGAGAGGGATTCATTCAACCCTCAGCTTTCTTCAAATATTTACATTATTGATTTTCAAGTGCCTTTGGCTTTTATTTAAATTAATAAGCTAATTGGAACATCAAAAAGCTACCATTTCTTTTCAACAAACAACAAATGTAGTTTCTAACTACAACATTCATAGAAAAAACAATGCCTGTTAAATATGTTGGTTTTGCAAATAAAACTAGTCAGAGGGCCCCAGTTCTCTCCAGCGGTAACTTCTGAGGCTGGAAATTTCATATTAAGACACTTTAATTTAAGAGCTATTTTAGCCCATCTATCTATCTAGATAGAGAAAATGTCTGACTCATGTCTTCCTCTCTCTCAATTAAAAATGTCTGGAGCATACCAGTTTCATAAACTTTCCTCTTAGAGAAATGAGAATTAATGTAGCTCTTGGTGATTCATATTTAGTCTTACCAAGTTTTAAGCAGTTTGGTTTTCTTGGATGGTTACTGTGCCAAATTTTCATAAATGTGTGGAATCTGCCAAAATGATTCCTGCCTGTGTTCCTGCAGCAGATAGTCTATATCTTCCTCCCCTAACAAACTTTCAGGAGTGGCTTGTGCATGAGGGCTGACACAGGGATGGTTTCCTATTACGCAGATGTAAGAGCTTGAGTTACGTACATGATCATAGTTGGATTATTTGAGGAAAGGAGGAATTTGCTGAATCTCCCAGGATCCTATTGCCCTGCAGCTTGTAAACCAGCCCATCACCTACCGGGCTGCTCATTTAAAAGCTTTATCTGAACTGAATCTGTGCCAAGGTGATGTCACACATCAGTATTTGGACTTTGGGAACGTTGCTGACTTCAGCCTGGGCATGCTTCCTTTCAGGTGGTGCCAACCCTGCGGACCATGTGGCACCTCGGCCATCAGGTTATAGTCTCATATGAAGAGGGAACGGAACTGGGGAAGCACTGTGAGCTGTGGCCCCCCATCCCATACTGGTGGGGAAACAAAACGTCCACTCGTGCTCTCATCCGGTATTTGGAGCACATGAAGCGGATGGGCCGTCCAGGTAGGCACAGGCAGTTTGCTCAGAGCAGAGAAGGGGCACTTACAGCAAGGCAAAACAAGTAAGAAGTTGGGCAGTTGTTGCCTTGGGGGATATAACCACCCTGTGTGTGCTGTGTGCCCACGGCTGCTGAGTGCTCTGCCCGCCCCTGGGTGAGTGTGACGTGTTCCTTGGTGGTGTGGATACTGTCAGTGTGTGCACATGCACAGACTGCAGAGATTGTGGCAGCCACCTTGCTTGTGTGCCCTCAGTGCAGACCAGCTCACTGGTGCTGGTGCAGTTGTGCCTGCCCCAGGGGTACGAGGCTGCTTCCTCAGTGCAGTGCTTGTTGCTTTAGGCAGCACAGATGATGAGAGAAGTGCATTCCACTAGCCTTGTTGTGAAAGGAAGAGGTTTCTCTCAGGAGAGACCTTATCACTCTCTACAGCTACTTAGCAAGATGGAAATTGGCCTCTTCTCCCAGGCAACTAGCAAGAGGAAATGACCCCAGGCTCTGCCAGGGGAGGTTGGAAATCAAGAAGAATTTCTTCACTGAAAGGGTGATTAAGCATTGGAATGGGCTGCCCAGGGAGGTGATGGAGTCACTGTCCCTGGAGGCGTTCAAGAAGCAGCTGGACATGGCACTTAGTGCCATGGCTTAGTTGTCATGGTGGTGTTTGGTCAAATGTAGGACTAGATGACCTTGGAGGCCTCTTCCAACCTTAATGATTCTGTGACACAAGAGCAGTATGAGAAGGGTGTAGCTGCACATCAAACAGCAGCACTCAAGCACGCTGGTGTAGTGTAATCTGACAGAGGTTCAGTTCAGAACCTCTGACACAGCTTTTGAAGTGAATGCACAGGGTGGTGACGGGGGAGCCAAAATGTGTGGGAGCACCTTGTGTTCCCATTCATTGCTAAGCATTTGGAAGCAACCCTCACAGAAACAAACATAATTTACAGAGGAGGACTAGTCAGTGGAGAACTTTTAGACTGCAATGACTTTTAGACAAATTTAGCTAAACTGAAATGTTTGGATAACTGAGCGTGGCTCAGGAATTGTTTACTACAGCATGCAGTTGCAATGAAGGGAAACAGTTGTAGGGAGGGATATGAAACAATACAGAAAGAATGTGAAGTTAGTATTTTAATGATCCCCACTGGAATGAGATGTGAAGGTAATGAGAAGTTTCTCTTCTCCTCAAAGGAATATTTAATGTGTCACTTTCTGATTTTTGTTTCAGGAGAATTCTTTGTGGCAGGGATTAACCTTACTGAAAATTTAAGGTATATTCTCGTACACCCATTTGGATCATTGAAGAAACTGACACTCCAGAGTCTTCCGTGCTTGAAAATCTGGATAAAGCAGCAGTATCCAGGACCAAAAAAAAAGTGTGTTAACATCATTGCTGGAGACTTCATAGGAAACAATGATTTTGTCAAAGATGTGATAGAACTTAACACAAAAATTAATACTCCATTGCACTGTCAAAGTGAACTGCGACAAATAGCCTTTAATTCTCAGCTTCTTAATGTATGAAAAGCTGAAAAGGCTTTTTCTGCATTTATTATGCCCTGCTGTAAACATCCTGAATCCCATAAAGGTCCAATTAATTTAAACCAGGAATGCTTTCAAGGCTCAGTAGGAAAAGGTCTCTCAACATCATCAGGGTTTTGAGGCCTTTGGGCAGAAAAGAGAGCAGGTGTACCTTGCTGAAGTATCCAGAGAACTATGGTACAGGTGTAATTTTTTTGGAGGTGCTTTGATTCTGTAGCAGCTGGCAATACTGAAAGTCCCAGGAACTCAATCTTATTTTACATAGGACTAAGAAGGAGGAAAATGCCAGTAGTTACATGATTTAGTGGTAAGATTTTATCTTATAATTGTAACAATATTCTGCACTACTTGCAACCCAAATTCTTACTC
Source organism: Trochalopteron elliotii (assembly GCA_024734555.1). Lineage (NCBI taxonomy): Eukaryota > Metazoa > Chordata > Aves > Passeriformes > Leiothrichidae > Trochalopteron > Trochalopteron elliotii. The sequence goes on from JANPWX010000052.1 coordinate 4,988,823, forward strand.
TTTTATATCAGTGTGAAATTGACTTGTCCATTTTCATAATTCTTGTTAAATAAACAAAAGGAACAGTTAAAAAATATTTTTGGTATGTCAAAGGTGCTGCACTGACAATCCAGTTTGAAATGATTTTATATATACACCAATGTGCTGAGTATCAGTTGCGAGCTACCAGGGTTGCCCCAAAATTATTTGGAATTTTTAAGAGGTAATTGAATTTGCACTTAGTCATGTCAGTTCTGCAGGGATAAAGATATCAAAACAAGGCCCTCACAGTTTGGCAGTTAAACATTTTACTAGGTGTTGCCTAAGTATGCCTTACACTGAAAATAAACACAGAGGAAACAAATTCCTGATCTTAACTTAAACTGCCCTAGAAATACAGATTCTTGGCTTCTATTATGCTCATTTGGGGTTTCACACCTGGTCTTTTATTTAGCTATTTTAGTAGCTCTGTAATTATTTTTCCTCTCACTAAGTAGTTTTTGCTTATGTCAAAACTAAGAGGTTTATGCTATTTCCCACTGCATACTAATTCTGTTTTTCTGAATGAACAGTGTAATAACAGATCATGAAGGCAAGAGAAATGTCAAGCATCAGGACTAAAGTAAACCAATTATTGTGTAAAGTTTACTATGCAACTTCACCTGTATACCTCACTTTTTAGATGCACTTTACATACAAAAAGCTAAATTCAGATGTCTGCTAATGTTTGCAGAAGTTTTTCTGCCTTTTGTGCCTTCTTTTGTACCTTTGTTATTCTAATAAAACTTGATCTCTCTCTCTGTAATATGGAGAGAAATAGTTTGGTTTTTCCTTCCTGTGATACTGTTTTATTGGTTCTCAGTAGTAATTCATAACTTAGGAAATGGATCTGTTGTGGTTGTGTTGTTTTTTTTTTTCCTTTTGTTTTCCTCTGTGAAAAGGTTTGCTGTACCTTAAATGTTTTCTCCAAGGACTGACATAGTAATAGGTATTGTGGAGAAATTACTGTAGGCAAAAAAACTGTATGGGTAAAAGATGTTCACAGCTAACTTTATTAAATGCCTTGATTTTTTTTTTTCTTCACTATAATATGACATGGCAGTTATTTCACTTACATTCATGCATTCTGCTTGAACACATATTTATCTTCATTATTTATATACAACCAACAATGCTTTGTTTGCTCACTTTCATTTTCCAAAGACCATCTGAAACACCTTAACTATAATAAATACTATTTTCTTATGAAAAAGGCAATAAAGAGCTTTATTTATATGATATAAGAAACTTGACACTTTTCTGAAGGTAAAGTCAGATGCCATTCCATGTGTTTGAGGTCCTCAGCTTATAGCCAGCAACAGGTTTAACATAAAAAATTTAGTGCTGTCCTGGTAGTTGCTGACAAAATTAAGCTCAAAGCTCTTATTGTTTCCATACAGAAGTGCTCTGAAACAGCGTCCATTCCAAAAACATCAAGTGGGGAAGAAAAATAAACTATTCAGCAGTGAGACTGACAGGTCATTCACTTCATTTCACATCCTCTTGAGGAGATCAGTTCCATCTAGAACAGGATGCAGTTTCATGACATGAAAATCTTACTGTTGGGAAAGAGGTTTTTGTATCTGCCAAAAGCAGAACTGCCAATTATCACCTTCACCCTGGCTGTGCCATCTTCAGGCATGACCTCTACTTCCTGAACTGTTGCTTCTTTATAGAGCCAACTGTAAATGTAAAAGCATATTAGCATCTTAAAAGTATGACACACAGCACAAAATGTGATCCTTGGTCTAGGTAAGAAGGTGCCTATCTAGATAACATTTTAAAAGATGAAGTGCTTCACTTCACTAATGGGGCTATTTTTTGTCAATTGGTTGCAAAACATTGATAATTATCTCTGTTATTCTTAATGCAGGTTAAAATCAGTATGATATGATTTGAAAAGTTTAAGACATGAATGATTGTTTCATATTTCTCCAAGTCTTTCATACAATTCAGAATTATTTACCTTAGCTGAGGTCCCTCTAAGTTGATGTTAACTGTTAGAATCTTCTTCCCTGTTGCTGTCAGTATTTTTTTCTCTATTTCTTGTTTCAGTTCTTCTAAACCACGCCCATGCAGAGCAGAAACAGCTAAAGCATTTTCTTCAGTGGGTTTATACCTGAAAGAAAACTAATTGTTAGCACATTTGTTCATGAAGATTAGGTTGTGAAAATATTCCAAGCACAGACAATTTAACTGAGTTACTTTGTACTGACACCTTCTACAAAGGCCACTTCTCGTATGACTCAAGTGATTTCTTTTGTAGTTAAAAGATAATTAATTCTTTTTCAGACCATAGTTACATACGTAAAAGATTGAGAAACACTATTAAATATATTCTGAAGTGTGGGATCTCTTTTCTAGACTAAGAATTAAAAAGCTTCCAGAACATAAGAAATATTTAAGTACACTTAGCATCTCTTGCTTACCTTTCTACCAAATCCACTTTGTTATGAACTTCTACGATTGAGTCCAGCAAATGGCTAGGAAGATGAAGATTCTTCAGAACTGACAGAACAGTTGCTTTCTGGAGGATGGTTTCTGGATGAGTAATATCCCTCACATGAACTATCAGATCCTAGCAAAGATCAATATGCAACACCTGTTACCAGGTTGTAGAGATGTATATCAATTTTACATTGCTAAGTCATGTAAAATACTTTCCTATCCATTTGCTAATACACTGGCAGATTAGCACTGTAAAATTAACTGCTAAAACAGTATTAAACTATTGTTTCTTAGACCATGATGGAAAAAAATCTGCAGCAGCTTAGTCTTCCACCTTCAGTGAGTACAAATTACGTCCCACAAACCTGAAGCAAATGTTGTCAATCAAGCTAGTTACAGAATCAGATTTCAAATAATAACTGATCCATTTTTTTCAACAACATTGTTGCTTTGCAACAATAAGGCTTTAAAAACACTGGAGATTAAAAAGAGCAATCTCTAAAAAGAGCTTTTAGAAGAGTAATGGCTGCAAAACTATTTCAAAAACAGAGGGGAAAAAAAGTCCATGTAACTTGTAATTCTATTTTTACATTCAAAATATTGAAGATTATCCTTATGCCTAGCTCCCAGGATACTATTACTGATGCTTCACTAAAAAGCCTTATACAAAAGTTACCAGTTTCAAGTTTATATACAATGTTTGCCATGATAAAAACCAAGCAACCAAACTCAACATTTGCATTCAAATTGTTTCATTATCTTTGCTCAAGACACTGCTTTAAACTTCTGAAAAATAATTAGAAGTAAGTAATAAACAGGATGCTTTCAGCCAGCTTTTGAAAGCCCTGCTATTACATGGTGAAGTCTACAGCATTCTCTCATCTAGCTACCACTGAATTTCATTACCTTCCATAATACAGGGTTTTTGTTTAATGTCTGTGTGTATGTATGCAGCTTTACACTTTGTTATAGCACAGGAAAACAACTTTAATGAGAAAATAATTGCCAAAGTAGATTTGTATTTATTACATGCTGCCTGCATCACATCACAATCACCCACTTGTAGTTCTACAGGAAACCTTAAGTTAAAACCCAGGTCATTTCAGATGCTTTATTTAATTTTTAACTCCCAGGAAAGCTAGTCTTGACTCACTTGGATGCAGTGTTCAGATATTTTATCAGAAAAATCTGGTTTATCTGGTTTAAGTATCACGGAGATGGACACATAACACTCCAAATAAGCCCTTTCTGAAATCCCTTCATAGCTGTATGTTCTGCATAGAAAAAGTATCAGAAAATTAGTTTATTTTAAGATAGTTACATCATTATCTCAGGAGTTTACTATAGTCAGCCAGGTACTTTGCTAAGAACAGCATGTCAATTAACTTCCCCTGTTTTGAAGGGGTGAAGATTATCTAAAAGGAAACGAATTTGATTTCAATTTTTATAGTTGACTACTTACTGAGTAAGCCACTTCTTCTAGTGTAGCTGAAAATGACTCAACCAGATTATGTGGCAGATCAGTCAGAAACCCAATGGTGTCAACATAAATAACTGCCATATGTGAGGGCAGATAGCCAGCATGGGCTGTAATATCCAGAGTGGCAAACAGCTGATCCCTGGGTTGAAGTCCTGCTTCCCCAGTCAAGGCTTTGATCAAAGTAGTTTTCCCTAATTAAATGAAAAAGAACAAGATTTTAATGACTTGTTCCAAGTAAAATTTAATTTGCAAGACTCAGGTGAAAAGTATGATGTAACATATATTTTCATATCTATTTACGTAGCTTGTGGTCAGTTATCTATATGATGTTGGGAAATCCAAAGACAGTCTTACATTTTATGACTTGGAATTGGGTTTAAGGTCACATAGGTAATCACATACTGGTATCTACAGCTAGACTGTGAAATCACAAGATGGTCAAAGATTGTTTTGACCTGCAAGGTGACCTACCCACATCTCTCACCTGTAAGACTGTGAAGAGCACTGCCATGACAGCATGGGGAAACATGCACTTACACACTCCTCAGTGCTTCTGTTGTCAAATGAAATAATTTACTTGCTAAATAAAAAAATAAAGAGAAGCACTAATAATATATACCTTATTAGGCTGAGGTCTTTATTGGGCATTTCGTCATGAACATAATACTAGAGACATTTATTTGACTTAATGAATATTTCACATAATTAGTCATAAAGGTGCTCAGCCTATAGCCTAATTAAAGTGTTTCAATATGTGTATACAAAATGGTTTTATATCTCTCTATATATCTATATATATATTTGAATCTTCAGTTTGAAAAGTATGGAAGTTTGACATTTAAGAAAAACATACAGTATAATCCAAGTTTTTGAGTGTACAAGTCGGACCAAATTAGTGCAAGGTAGGTTTGTTTTTTTAAGAAGTTGATTAAGAAAATGAAATTGGTTCAAGATAATCCAACCTGATTATCCAAAGTCTATTTATGCCTTGAGTAAGAATTTTTTGTGTAAACTAAAAAAGCAAAGCAAGGCAAACCAAACAGCAGAAAAAATACCTTTAGCTTTATTTAGATTCTCCTAGGAACACATCTCAGAATGCTGCACATAATCCATGAGAAGCTACAGTGCTCTTTAAGCAGGTTTCTCAGATCAATAGCCAACTCTCAATTGTCTTCCAATGCCTCAAGTCTTCACGAAGATCTAAAACACCCGTGTACTTCTCTGTACCCATTCTGATCAAGTAGTAGAGATTCATAAAAAGGGACACTAACAGTGTAGTCTTCAGCACTGTATATAAAATCTTTTTGGCACAACAGGTGCTAGGCATTTCTCCAAACATGTCTTTGAGACTGAAAAAACCAAGGAGCTTAATTTGCTTTCCTAACTACATCCTAACTGACAAATATTCATTACACAATTAAAAAAACTAATTAAAAAACAAAGCCTATACACACACAAATGAGACTTTGGCTAGAGTTTCTAATTAAAAATTAGACAATATAAGCTCTTTTGTGTTACAATGTCAGGAGGTTTTGCTTACCACAGTTGGTATAGCCCATCACTGAGACTATCGGGAACTCGCATTTTCTGCGCTGAGTTCGAAGTAAAGCCCTTTTTCTCCTTAGTTTCTCCAGGGCACTCCTAATTTTAAGTTCTCTTTCTTTCAAGACACGATTCTGTGTTTCTAGAAATGTTTCACCTGAGAAATACAAATGAGTAATTGGCAGAATAGTTTACAAGAGATACTGCAAAGCAAGTGATGTATTTGGAAATCAAGTGAGCTAGCACTAGGGCTTGTAAAAAATAAGCCACTAAACTTAGGTATTCTTGCCTAAGAAAGTGAATAAGTAGTTATAAAACATATGCTAACCACTCTAAAATATATTTGTACACTTATGAAAAATCCCTGTGGAAAGCAAACAGTTTTTCCTTGACCACTTAACTGACCAAAAAACTTGACCAGTACAGACCCAAACCTTATTATTTAACTTACTTTCCAATAAATTTTTGTACATTTGTTTAATTAGATGCAGAACACTGTTTTTCCTCCTGACCTCCTCCAAATAAAATAAGATGCAACTAAATTTGTTTAAAAGCTATGGAGAATAAAATCCTCTAAATCATGACAATATTTAGACTTTACCTGAGCCCATGATGTATCTTGAACTACCTCTCTGCTGATCTCGCTGAGACAACTCATTTTTCAAATTTGACCTGGCAGCAGAGTAACAGTTAATTGGAAACATTTTTCTTTAATCCAGTTATACCAAAATACCTAAAAACTGTGAAGCAGTAGTGGTATTCTGATAGTACAAGTAAAACCACTAAATTACTGAGTTGTAAACAAAACCTGTTCATGGCAAGAAGCCTGGAGAAAAAAAATCCAGATTTTTCTGGCTCAACTGTAGCTTGAGAAAGCATACAACTCTCTTGGTAAATTATAATTGCTATTCTGAAATTTCAGAAAGCCAAATACTCCTCCAAAACATCCACATAACTCACACCAACTGCCATGTATACATTTCTATGCCACGTAATGCAGAAATATGGAAAATTTAAATACAAATTAATCTCACTTGTTTATAGCTTTCCTTATTAAACTCAACAGTTTTATATATGGGATATGCATATCCAATTCCTACATATTCTTGCAATCCATCTTGCATCTTACAAAGAACCAGGACCTTTTAATGAAAAAGACATTTTGTAAGATTATCAAACACATTCTAGTTTTGCCTGTCAGCACTGCAGAAGATTAAAATAATGACATTATAGTAAATAATTCTGTGCTCTATTCAATCATTGAGCACTCTATATATTTTTTTTACAGTAAATATTGCTGGGTTTTGTTACTGTAAAGAAACAGTCACTAAAACATGTAGATATGAGTATTTGATTTGCACAGCCCCAGGTACCTGAGAAGTGGAATTTCAGCCAATGCCACCTGCAGTTTTGCTTCTTTCGTCTGGGCATTACAGCGAAAAATGTGAAGTACCACAGTGTATCTGTCAAAGACTTGCACTCCCCAGGCACCTTCTAGTTCTTTCTTTAGCCATGTAAGACAAAATAATCGAGATGTATTCTGTCCACAGCATCACTAGATCAATTCCTACACAGCAAGTACAGTTATTTAGCTGATGGACGCAAAACTCAGAGGATCTCTGGATTCCACTGCATTGGATGGGCAATCATTATGAGCATGCAAAGTCAAAATTTGGTTGACCAGAAAGAGAGGACTTAAAGGGAGTTTAGAAAGTAGAACTTTATGTCTAGGCCCATCAAATTCAGTGAGAATCATTCCACTGCCCTTTATGGATTCCTGCAACAAGTCTTACAGCATATCTCAGAATCAAGAATCTCAGTGGCTAAATCCTTGTAAAAATAATTATGAAATACTGGAATGGGAAAGGCTAGGGATAACATAGGAAAAGAAAAAAGATTACTGAAACTTGCAAACAGACAGAGAAGAATGCACGAAAATTATTTAATAGCAAGCTTTTAATAAAATACTTAATAAACCCCCAACCAACCCAAACCCCTCATCCTTGCTCTAATTCAGCAAAAGACACTTAAAATATGCAGTAGTTCCCTTATGCCATCTCTAAGATCCAGAATGTTTGTATACATGTTCTCAAACACTTTCTTGAATTAACCTGTTTAATTGCTCTTAAGATCTATATTTGTGAAAACAATTTTTAGCAAATCTAGCCCTAAAAGAACTCATACTATAAAATAAAGAGTTTTCCTAAAAACTAGAAAACTGAAATGAAACATTTTCAACTTCCTTTTCATCAACAAATGGAAACACTTGAATAACTATCTATTAGAGATACTTGTCATCTCTTCATTTTATAATCAGGGAAAGCATTCAGAACTACCAGCAAAGCATTAATGTTTGCCTGCAGAGTTTGCATGCACTTTACACCCTGCATGATGCTGCACATACTAAAAACTCCCAAGAATTTTATTTCAGTTTGTCCAAGAGTATCTGTAGTTCATGTACCAGTTATTTTACTGCCACTGTTAAGGCACTAAAGTATGCTGCACCCCTCAGTGTATCTTTTTAAGGGTTAGGCTTGAAAGTTTAAGTATTTGAAACATTCAACTATAAGCTTGCTCTGAATTAACACCTCATATTCAAAATACAATTCAGCATCCATAGCCCAGGGAAAAAATATGCTATCCACTATAAATATAGAAACTTGAGCACCTAGTAATCCAAAATGTTGACATTCTTCATTAAAAAAGCTGTGTTAACACCATCATTTTGTAAAAAACCACCTTGAATAACTTTTTCAGCATTTTAAATAGGGCCAGTGTCAAATATGGGAGCAGAGTCTATAATAAATTATACTAAGCTGCTGGAAAACTTCACGCACAAGAGCTGGAAACATGTATCAACTGGACAAATGCAATAGGTATTAAAATTCTTTTCAACAAAACTCAGTCCTGGTGCTTCATATATTAACATTTGCAAATTCAGAATCTTAACTGACCACTACTCCTAACATCAACAGCTTCCAAACAATACTGATGAAAAGAATGTGATTTGATATTATATTTAATTACCTTTGTTAGTGAAGATATTCTTTCCACATTCAAGAAGACAGCTGTCACATGGGGCAATTTTTTAATCTTTTCTAAAAGATGGATGATTGCAAAATACAGTGTTAAATGTCAATTCTCTTTTTAAAATGCCCAGACTATAAACCATTTTGCACTGAGCAGAATGTTCATAAAACATCAAATGGCACCATATTCTTTGTTCATACAGCAGTTGTAATTGGTAATTTAGTAGTGTGCTGAGAATAGCACCAGTTTCACTTAAGTCAATCACATAAAGTTATGGACTAAGTTGCCTCACAAATTTTCAGTGATCAAGGGTTATGTCTATTCTGCATTTCTTTTGTAATCTTAAAAATTCTATCAAGTTTGCCTGCAAAACTGCATGATGGATTAAGAAAATTCTCCCTCTCTTTAGGTTTCACACCTATCCTTGAAGAGTTTGGCTGCAAAAGTCTTCCATTTAGAGATGCAGTGCTGAAAGATCTCAGTCCTTACCTGTCAAAACCTGGAAGTTTCCTTTGCCAAAAATGAACTTCTTGTTGGGATTTTTTGTAGGAATAATTATTTTATCTAGAACTGTCCAGTTCTGAAGAGTATCTACAAGAGCAACGGCTTCAGCAATCTGTAATTCAGCTTCAGGAACAGAACAATAATAGAAAAAAGAAAGAAATATTACAATGTACCATCATAACTCTGCTCAGATCTCCAATAACTACAGTACATGCATGGAAAGACTAAACTACACTGAAATTCTTTTAACCTCTAGCACAAGGAGCGAAGTGTCTTACCTCTAATCAGAGTATTTGAACAGTTTGATGCAATTTTATCACACAAGGCATTTTTCTGACAGTATAAAGTATATGTGTATATATATATAGTATAAATTATTTATGTGGGTGTTGGCTTAGGAGAATTTTTAATTGTATTGTCAGGAAAGAAATCACCAAGCATTTTTCCTCAACAAGTGAACTGAATAACTAGCTGGAAAATCTGCTGAGATGAGCACACAGCCACACAATTAACACTTTAGTGTTTTGCAGCAATAATTTGGGAATTACTAACATGACATACCCTGCTGCTAACTTCACAGCCACTTGTTCATAAGGGACCTAAACTGTTTTGTGACTTGCCAAAACCAGCAGATTTGAATCCTGTATTCTGGTTCATCAATTACTTTTGAGTTTTTAACATCTACATTGTGAAGCAATGATTTTTGAGGACTTTGTGAAATCACAGAGACTACACAAGAATATCAGATCAGCAATTCTAGTTTTGATATGCCAAACCTTTCCTCTTCAGAACAAATTTGATAAGTTTCTCTAGACAGCAAAACATAATTTATATACTAATAGGTTACATTGGTCCAAAAGGCAACATATTTGTAAATATAATCATGATCCACTTTTTCCTCATATTGTTCATTGTTTCTTGTAAAATAATTTCCTGTTGTATCTGTGCTGCTTCAAAAATAATTCCAAAACATTTGTTCAGACTTCAGGCTCTTCATCTGGAGGGCCTAAATAAATGGAAAGGGACCACTGCTATTCTTCTGTATGCCTGGACAGAAAAGTGCCTTCATATTTTACCTACTTTTCAGTTGTAAAATTATGTCACTTACGTCAATTCTGAAAAGGTCAAAAACTTTATTCTGCAATGTGACAATTTGTTAGAATTATCAGCACTAATGAAATGAAACAAGATTTAGGTTTAACACATAATAAATTGGAATAAAAGAGTAAGTATATACAAACTGTTTCTTGCCATCCAGAAGGACATGGATAAGCTCAAGAAGTGGGCCCATAGAAAACTAGTGAGGATCAACAAGTGCAAGGTCCTGCATCTGGGTCAGGGCAAGCCCCCAGTATACTGAGACAGGCTGATGGACAGATGGAGAGCAGCCCTGCCAAGAAGGACTTGGGGGTGTTGGTGGATGAGAAGCTGGACATGACCCAGCACTCTGTGCTTGCAGCCCAGAGAGCCAAATGTGTCCTGGGCTGCATCCAAAGCAATGCAGTCAGCAGGGGCAGGGAGGGGATTCTGCCCCTTTGGTCTGCTCTGGTGTGACCCCACCTGCAGTGCTGCATCCAGCTCTGGGGTCCCCAGCACAAGGCAGACATGGACCTGTTGGAGGAGGTCCAGAGGAGTGCCACAAAGATAATCTCCTCTGAGAAAAGTCTGGGACAGCTGGTGCTGTCTAGCTTGGAGAAGACTCCTGGGAAGACCCTTTTACAGCCTTTTAGTAAGTAAAAGGGGCTTATAAGAAAGATGGGGACAGACTTTTTAGCAGGACCTGTTGCAATAAAATGGGGCAGTGGTTTTAAACCAAGAGATTTGATTTACATTTGATATAAAGAAGAAGCTTTTTACAATGAGAGTGGTGAAACACTGGAACAGATTGCTTAGAGAGGTGGTGCTCCTGTAAACATTCCCTGTGAACATTCAAGGCCAGATTAGACAGGGCTCTGAACAACCTGGTCCAGTGGAAGATGTCCTGGCTCATTGCAGGGGGTTCAGACTAGAAGACCTTTAAAGGTTCCCTCCAAGCCAAACCATTCTATGATTCTATACATAAAAAGCTAACTTACAAGATGCTTTAATCCTTTACATTGCAACCTTACACAGAGAAGTGTTCAAAGAGAAGCATCAAGTTCATAATGTACCTTAATTGTGTGCGGTTAATGCTTGTATATTAGCTAGTTACAATGATTTCTGAGAGAAATGTAATAGTAGTCCTAAAAAACAGTCCTTACAGAGGAATTACTGGCGATTCCATCACTAAGTAACTGCATAAAGGCACTAAGTCCCCGAGAGAATTTATACAAGACTTCATCTTCACTGCACTCTCTTCTCTGGACAGGAGGGTATTGCCACTCTTCAGCCAACTTCTGGGCAAGCCTAAGGCCAAGGGACTCCAGCCCACCTGGGCAAGCAGCATCGTTGAGGGATGAGGGCAATTAACATTGTGCTAATAAGGGGGGACACTCGACTGTTTCCCTGAGCAACCTGCACTGAGGTGTTCTGCCGTCCAGAATACAGTTAGCATGATTTGCAAGTCAAAGCACAGACCTGCACAGACTCACTAACAGCTCCTTGTCTTTTAAAAAGTTGTCAAAGAAGGAAAGAGCGACCGAGACCTTTCATCCAAGCCTGTCCTTTGCAAGCCGCATGTCTCGGTTTCACCGCTGCACGAGCGGCTCCACTTCACACCAGCGGCACAGCCACAGAATCAATTAGGTCGGAAAAGACCTCTGAGATCCTCGAGTCCAACCTGTGACCGAACACCACCTGTCAATAGCCCATTGCACTCAGCGCTACTATCAGTCTTTTCTCTACACGTGTGCAGGAACAATGACCCCATCACCTCCCAAGGCAATCCATTCCAAATCCCCTGGATGTGTTCCTTTCTAGCGCTCCGGGAGCCCGCCCGCCCCCCGCGGCCCCGCACCCGTGGTGAGCGGCGACTTCTGCGGGCCCCATTTGACCGCGGGGTGTACGATGGCAACGCGCTGGGCGCCGGGCCCCGGGGCCAGCGGAGACGGGCCCAGCAGCTCCTCCAGCGC